>JBBBDQ010001753.1:1250000-1392500 GCA_037127315.1 Ascarosepion bandense
TTGTTTCAGTGTTGTGTTACCAGCATTTCATCAGGAAGAAAGAGCAAGAGTTGGAATCATTTTCTGTTTATATTTGGTTCGTTGTTGTTGTGGGGTTGGTTGGGGTTATTGAGAATGAAGGGAATGTGACTTTCGTTTTGACCGTTAGACTTTTGAAGAACTTGGTGTGTAAGTGCGAAATTGTTGATTAATGGTATTATTTTTTGGAATGTAGGTTTTTATCGGTCGGGTATATCTTTTGGTTAGAATTTCGAAGAAAGCGGCGTGTGGAGGGGTTTGATTGCTTGGTCAGTTATGTGTGTTTGTGTGGGTTTTTTTGTGTGTGTGATATAGGAACTTATCTTGTTTGTTGACCTTAGGAATTTTTAGGACGGCTTTATGGTTGGCTAGCGTTTAATTAATTGATGTCTGTTGTTAGCAGACCTATTTTATGTATTCACTTTGATCTTGTGGCTAGGTTTTCACTTTGGGGTACTTTAGATAGACGTGATAGGGGTGGGGTGTTTTTTTTCTTTTTTAATTTTGATTTTTCCGGTACGGAATAATTTTTTATTTTATTTTTGTTTTTTCTATTTTTATTTTAGCGAGATAGGTTTTTTTTTTATATTTTTTATTTTATATTCAAGTTTGGAGTATTATTGTATTTAGGTGAAGTTACTTCAAGAAATCTAAACTTGTATTTTTTAGGAAGTAAATGCAAATTAGCATTTTATCAGTTTTTTATATAAAGTTGTATGTTTAATCTTAATTTTCAGTCTAGAGGATCGGATTTAAAAAAAAAATTTTATATTCTTTTTTCTATAAATTATCGTTTGGAATCCTATTTATTTCTTTTAATTTTTTTATATATTTTATTTATTTAGATATTTTTGCGGGCATTAGATCTTACTTTAAGGATTCATTAGATCGATTTTTTCTATAGCATTTTTTATCTTTTATAATAAAAATATCTACTCAAATTGCCAGTATTTTTAGCATGATTGTAGGGTTAGATCTTCAGTGTGCTTACAGTTTATTATTGCGTATGATATCATTATTCTGAAATAGTATATTTAATCTTAATTTTGAATATAGGAATTTTGATTCTTTTTCGGGTTTGGGAGCCATTTATTTCGTTTAATTTTGATTTTTCCAGTACGGAATATTTTTGTATTTAAGTAAGGTTATTGCGTTAAGTAAGGTTATTGGTGTAGACTTTTGTAATAGTTTGGGAGCTTGTTTATTTCTTTAATTTTACGTTTTATTTATTTAGATGTTTTTGTGGATATTAGACCTTCCTTTAAGGGTTTATTGGATCGATTTTTTTCTATAGCATTTTTAATCTTATATAATAAGAATATCTAATCAAACTCATAGTATTTCTTAGCATGATTGTAGGGTTAGGTCCCTAATGTGCTTGCAGTTTACTGTGGTTTCGTGCCTCTGATTTAAAAGCTTGTTACTATTTATATATTTAAGGATCTCTATTTTTACTTGAAGGCAAAGAAAACATGGTTCTTTTATAGATTTTGCTGTTCTTGCTTTTTTGAGAATTTTCCATTTGACGTTAGGTGTTTTATTTTCGTCTTTTAATTTCCAAAAATGTTTGGAGAGAGATGTCATGTTTTGTTTTTCTTTGTTATTGAAGGATGCGAGGTGATTGTAAAAGCGCTTTTTAAATACGTTCATGGTATTCCCAATATATATTTTTTCATCTTTAGGGTTTTCTATGGATGAAATCGAACACATATATATCAGAGATT
This sequence comes from Ascarosepion bandense, assembly GCA_037127315.1. Classification (NCBI taxonomy): domain Eukaryota; kingdom Metazoa; phylum Mollusca; class Cephalopoda; order Sepiida; family Sepiidae; genus Ascarosepion; species Ascarosepion bandense. Next base: position 1,251,743 of record JBBBDQ010001753.1, read on the forward strand.
TCGTCAGACATTTATTGGCCATGGGGCATTGGTGGGGGGTTTCTACAGTTACAGAGGTTGTTATCACTGGACGGACTTGTATTTGTGTTGGATTTATTTTTGCTGTGTATTTTTAATATTTTGGTGTTATGCATTTTGATTATTTTTTCTAGATTATTGGAACAGCTATAGCTTAATTTTATGGTATTTTTATTGAAGATTTTGCTCAGAGGGTTATTTTTGGGGAAGTGTTTCTCTACTAATTTAAGAAATTTATATCCCAGCTTGAAATTAACTGATTGGTTGAATGGAGGGTTATACCATATTATTTTCCTGCTTCTATTTTTGCTTTTTAGACTTTTGAATTTTTCCACAAAACTGATTTTTGATGATTTATACCCGCTTTCATTAAGGATTCTATTATAAATTACCTTGTGCTTATCAAATATCTCTTTATTTAATGAGTGTGTGTTAATGCGACGTTCTACCGATGATGGAATGTGCTTAACAATGGATGGTGGGTGATTAGAGATTAGTAATAGTTATATATATATATATATAAAATTGTTGTTTCTATATACAATTTGATTTTCTTGTTTTTTACCGCTCTCATAGTGGGCTATCTACTAACAAGGCCAAATCACACTAATCTGTTTCAACACACATACACTTCAAAATTGATGACAATTCTACAAACGAACAAAAAATTGACACTAGTGACAGGCCCCTCAGTGGTAAGTCAGCTGTTGTTGCGAATGAGTATAAGGGAAAACAGGATTTTACTAGCACTAGCAATATTATTTTATTTAAACTCCTCCGTGTTTTTCTTTTACCATGATTATATAAACCTGACAAAAGAGGCTGGGAACAATATTTTAGTTCTCACAAGTGCAACCTCTATTTGCGTAGCTCAGGCTTTATGCAAATGGCTGTTCAGCTCTCTCTCACCACCTCTCCAGCTTTATTATAGAGCCGTGTTTTGCACAGATTTTTTTTGGCTCACAACGCCAATATATCAACACGCTGACAGCTTTGCTTGTTTTGTTAAAGACGAATAGGAATCAGTTATTAGTAAATTTTTCGTTACCACATTTCGTTAATATCTTTTCGGCCATCATATCAATAAAACGAAAGTTTATAGTTAAATATATATATATATATATATATATATATATATATATATATATATACTCATTTCACCCCAAGCAAGGCATTCCACTGCCACTATAGCGCAGGGGGTTACATAGGGGAAGGTGCTAAGAGAGCGATTGGATATAGGGAATCTCAGAAGGAGGGTGATAGACGAGTAAGGAGGTACATAGGAAGAGTGTTTGAGGGAATGGGCGCGAGTTAGTGTGTTAGGAGGTGTCTATTGACGTTACATTGAAACTCCTGGAGGTTGTAGCTGTCGGGGAAGCAAGTATGTGGAAGGGAATTCCACAGGTGGGAAGTGCGAGAAAAGAAGCTGTTGGAGTAGAAATTGCGGTTACATTTTATCGGTTTCACTGTAAAAGGGTGGGACCTAGTTGCTAATCTAGTATTTCGGACAAATTCGCACCTAGGGGGCACCAGTGATCTAAGTTCATCGGAGCAGAAGCCGTGAAAGTATTTATAGAAGAGGCACAGGGAAGCCACGTCACACCGATGAGAGAGTGACTGCAGGCGGTCAGCCAAGTCGGTATCGATCACATTACAAATTCTCCGTTGTATTTTGTCAAGAACCCTGAGGAGAATAGCAGTTACAATACACGGTCGGATGGTAGATTTATATATGTGCAGGATAGATTCAGGCGGAAAGAACTTCCGGGCCCTGCACAGAGAACCGACTTTCATAGCAGCGGATTTAGCAATGGAATCGATGTAGTCATTCCACTTGAGGTCCGCTGAGAGTGTGAGGCCAAGGAGGCGTAGTGTTTTACTCTCTGGGAGGCAAGCCTGTTCCATGCTAATGGGAAGTAAAAAGATGGTTAAAGAAGGAAACACTTGTGACAGCTAACTCAGCTGAGGCTAAGGTCTGACTGACTCAACTCAACTCTGTATGTAGCCTGAACAAACAGCTAAACGAGGAGAGGGCTAGTTTTCTTGTTTATATATATATATATATATATATATATATATATATATATATATATATATATCTTCTTTCAATTTATAACGAACTAGCAGTATAGCCCGGCGTTGCTCGGGTGTAATGAAAGCTTTAAAACTAATTCATGGTCCTGGAGCTGAGACTCTTTGGACGTTGGCACGAAAGACTAAAAAGAAATTGTTGTTTCCAGTTAAAGCAAAACCGTAGACTGAAAGAAAAATGAATAGATGTAAGTCAAATTTTGATTTCCTGGTATTGATATCAAATTTTCTGCACTATTGTAAGAACTGCAACCCTGAAACTTCTGAATATCGTTTCTTATGTCTTTGTCTATGAGTGTATCAAATTTGATTAAAATCAGACCACTCCTTCTATAACCTGATTTTTTTCGATGATCGATTTTCGATATTTATCGGGGGTACCTCGACACAAAACCTAGCTAAGAACACTCGCAGACGCTTATAGTACAACTGTGTAAATTTTCAAGAAAATCGGTTCAGCCGTTTCGGAGTCTATAGGTAACGGATACACACACACACACACACACACACACACACACACACACACACACACACACACACACACAAAGTTCCATTTATAAATAAGTTTAGATATATTAGAATTTTTCTCCAGACAGACAGATTTATAATTAACAGAATGTTCTTAAGATTTATTAATATAATAATATTTATAAATTTAAAAGATTTTTTTGGCGCCAGAACATTCATCGCCAAATCGGCTGACCCTAAAGTCAGCCGTGCCTAAACGGCCACGCCCAAACGTTTTGTTGATACCTTTTCAGACATCATATGGATTGTTTGTTCCTTCCTTAGTTAGTTACTTAGTTCCTCCGTCCGCTACGCCACTTACTCTCTATACGAGCTTTTCCTTCCCCTCTATCTTTTTAAACGCTATACTCTCCTCAACCTTTCTCTCACCTTCGCCAAACGGAAGGGAGTGAAAGAGTAGGAGGAGAGAGATCCTATAGCATCACCGTAACAGTAGCAGCTTAAGCTGGTGGTTGTAGCAGTAATTGTGTGTGTGTATATGTGTGTGTACTGTACAATATAGTAAAAATAGGTAGGTCTGTTGTCGTATCCCGCGACCTAATAACAAAATTTCTGGCCTCTACACCCTTGGCCATTACTCAGTTGTTCTTTTCTGTTTACAAAGAACACAGGGGCCATGATTTTTCAGTAATAAAAAAACATTTTCTCTTTCAAAATCTCTCACAAAATAGCGTACAGTATTTTGGTTATGGTCTGTGCATACGCCGCTTAATATAATATAAGATTACAGTAAAGTAGCTTTTATGGACATTACTTTTATAGATATTTTAATAAAATTACACTCTGTGTTATCGTTATTGTATTATCCAATATCTTTATGTTTGAAGGCGTTACTATCATTTGTAGTATGACTAAGTAAAATTTTTCCAGGAAATCATAATTATCCTTCCGCTAGTATATATAAAGATTGTAAAAGAACGAAACACTTGCGACAGCTAACTCAACTGAGGCTGAGACAAGCTGACTCAACTGAGCTGGGGACTGACTCAACTGAGGCTGAGACTGACTGACTCAACTGAGGCTAAGGACTGACTGACTCAACTGAGGCTAAGGACTGACTCAGCTGAGGCTGAGACTGACTGACTCAACTAAAGCTGAGACTGACGTCGCTGAGGCTGGACTGACTCCAACTGAGGCAGGACTAGTCAACTGAGGCTAAGGGACTGACTGACTCAACTGAGGCTAAGGACTGACTCAACTGAGGCTGGAGCTGACAACTGAGGGTTAAGGACTGACTGACTCCCAACTGAGGCTAAGGACTGACTGACTCAACTTTGAGGCTAAGGACTGACTGACTCAACTGAGGCCTGAGACTGACTCCAACTGAGGCTAAGGGACTGACTGACTCAACTGAGGCTAAGGACTGACTGACTCCTTCAAGGCTAAGGACTGACTCAACTGAGGCTAAGGACTGACTGACTCCAACTGAGGCTAAGGACTAACTGACTCCAGCTGAGGCTAAGGACTGACTGACTCAACTGAGGCTAAGGACTGACTCAACTGAGGCTGAGACTGACTGACTCAACTGAGGCTAAGGACTGACTGACTCAACTGAGGCTAAGGACTGACTGACCAACTGAGGTTAAGGACTGACTGACTCAACTGAGGTTAAGGACTGACTGACTCAACTGAGGCTAAGAGACTGACTCAGCTGAGGCTAAGGAACTGACTGACTCAACTGATGCTAAGGACTGACTCAACTGAGGTTGGACTGACTGACTCAACTGAGGTTAAGGACTGACTGACTCAACTGAGGCTAAGGACTGACATTTCCAACTGAGGCTAAGGACTGACTCAACTGAGGCTAAGGACTGACTCAACTGAGGCTAAGGACTGACTGACTCAACTGAGGCTAAGGACTAACTGACTCCAACTGAGGCTAAGGACTGACTCAGCAGGGGTTAAGGACTGACTGACTCAACTGAGGCTAAGGACTGACTGACTCAACTGGACTGAGACTGACTCAACTGAGGTTAAGGACAGCTGACTCAACTGAGGCTAAGGACTGACTGACTCAACTAGGGCTAAGGACTGACTGACTCCAACTGAGGCTGAGACTAGCAGCTCAACTGAGGCTAAGGACTGACTGACTCAACAGAGGTTGAGATAACTGACTCAACTGAGGCTAAGGACTGACTGACTCAACTGAGGCTAAGGAGTGACTGACTCAACTGAGGCTAAGGACTGACTGACTCAACTGAGGTTAAGGACTAACTGACTCAACTGAGGCTAAGGACTGACTGACTCAACTGAGGCTAAGGACTGACTGACTCAGCTTTGAGTAGGGACTGACTGACTCAACTGAGGCTAAGGACTGACTGACTCAACTGAGGTTGGGACTGACTGACTCAACTGAGGTTAAGGACTAACTGACTCAACTGAGGCTAAGGACTGACTGACTCAACTGAGGTTAAGGACTGACTCAACAGGGCTAAGGACAGCTGACTGACTCAGCAGGGTTAAGGACTAACTGACTCAACTGGGGCTAAGGACTGACTGACTCAACTGAGGGTTAAGGACTAACTGACTCAACTGAGGCTAAGGACTGACTGACTCAACTGAGGCTAAGGACTGACTCAACTGAGGCTAAGGACTGACTGACTCAACTGAGTTGAGACTAACTGACTCAACTGAGGCTAAGGACTGACTGACTCAACTGAGGCTAAGGACTGACTGACTCAACTGAGGCTGGGGCAGCTGACTCAACTGGGGATTAAGGACTAACTGACTCAACTGAGGCTAAGGACTGACTGACTCAGCTGGGCTAAGGACTGACTGACTCAACTGAGGCTAAGGACTGACTGACTCAGCATGAGGCTAAGGACTGACTGACTCAACTGAGGCTAGAGGACTGACTGACTCAACTGAGGTTAAGGACTGACTGACTCAACTGAGGATTGGGACTGACTGACTCAACTGAGGCTGGGACTGACTGACTCCAACTGAGGCTAAGGACTGACTGACTCAACTGAGGCTAAGGACTGACAACTGAGGCTGGGACTGACTCAACTGGGGCTAGGACTAACTGACTCAACTGAGGCTAAGGACTGACTGACTCCAACTGAGGCTTGAGACTGACTCAACTGAGGCTGGAGACTGACTGACTCCAACTGAGGCCTGGACTGACTGACTCAACTGAGGCTAAGGACTGACTGACTCAACTGAGGTTAAGGACTGACTGACTCAACTGGGGCTAAGGGACTAACTGACTCAACTGAGGCTAAGGACTAACTGACTCAACTCAGGCTAAGGACTGACTCAACTGAGGCTAAGGACTGACTCAACTCAGGCTAAGGACTGACAACTGAGGCTAAGGACTGACTGACTCAACTGAGGGGCTAAGGACTAACTGACTCAACTGAGGCTAAGGACTAACTGACTCAACTGAGGCTAAGGACTGACTGACTCAACTGAGGCTAAGGACTGACTGACTCAACTGAGGCTAAGGACTGACTCCAACTGAGGCTGGGACTGACTGACTCCAACTCAGGCTAAGGACTGACTGACTCAACTCAGGCTAAGGACTGACTGACTCCAACTCAGGCTAAGGACTGACTCAACTCAGGCTAAGGACTGACTCCAACTGAGGCTAAGGACTGACTGACTAAACTCAGACATTGGCAGGAATAAACGAGGAGAGAGCTAGTTTTCCTCTTTCTATATATATATATATATATATATATATCATCTTTCAATTTATAATGGATATATTGTAATTTTCTCCATACAGATAGATTTATAATTAAAAGAATGTTAAGATTTATAAATAAAATAACATTTATAAATTTACACCAAGATAGATAGGGGCAATATTTACATTGGACAATGTGCAAACACTATGGAAAATCTATAAACAAACACTGGTATGAACATCACCCAGCACCGGTTACAGAAATAGAAGATGTCACCATTCTATGGGATTACACCATCTACACAGACAGAAAAATTGAATCAAATAGGCCAGACATTATTGTTAAAAACCAGAAGGAGAAAACTTGTCTATTAATTGATATGGCTTGCCCAGCGGATTGTAACATAGCAACCAAGGAATTTGAAAAACTGTCAAAATATAAAAACCTGGAAATTGAAATAGAAAAAATAAAACAAGAGTTGTGCCAGTGATAGTAGGTGCACTTGGAATGATAAAAAATGAAACAAAACAACACATTGAATCCCTGGAAACCCCAGCTTAAGAGATATACAAAAGATTGTCTTATTAAGTACAGCCCACACACTAAGGAGAACTTTGTCTATGTAATGGTAGGGATGATAGGGAAGATAGAAAAAACATGAAATGGAGCCATAACAACACGCCACAACCTGTCTTAGGTCTTCCCGCAGACTTGGTTGGTAGTGAGACCATAGCAGAAATCGAAATATGATGAAAAATGACATAATGATAAACATAGTAATTTTTTGCTGTTATTTTCATTTGGTTTACAATTTGGTTATCAATTGAATATGATAATAATAATAATAATAATAATTTTTTTTGTTGCATTATTTTTAAGAAAATGGTGTGCGTTGTGGTGCAGTGGATATCGACTCGGAACGACAAATCGGGGAGCCAAGTTCGAACTCCAGTTAAATTCCTTGCATTCACTTACGCGCAAATACCATGGAAAAGGTATTAATCCGTCTCTTCCCTTCAGTTATGGGTTAAATAATTAGACAGATTGAGTTCTATAGCCATGGCTAGCAACCAGTCTACATCAGAAAACAATGGAAAACTGTTGCGGGAAAATCAGTCAGTCATGTCTCTTTCGAGACATGATCGCCCAAATCGTGTATCACGTATGGCACTCAACTGACTGCCTGAATATAATAGGATCATGATTAAGTCTTCTACTGGTCATATAATGGGGGATAGATGTTCTATTGTTATGAAGTAATAAACTGATCCCCCACTAATTACTACGTAATAATATAATACATAGCGTCTCCCGCTAGCTATGAGTCAAATAACAGGATTGGGTTCTATAGCCTTGGTCGGCAACCAGTCTACCGCAGAAAGCAATGGCAACCTACTGCGGGATAATCTTCTGCCCAGTCAGTCATGTCACTTTCGAGACATGATCGCCTAAAGCGTGTATCATGTATGACAATTAACTGACCGACTGAATATAATAGTTGCGATCATGATTAAGTCTTATACTGGTCATAAAGTGGGGGATTGGTTTTCTATTGTTATGAAGTAATAAACTGATCCCCAACTAATTACTGCGTAATAATATACTACATCGCGTCTCCCTCTAGCTATGAGTCAAATAACAGGGTAGATTGGGTTCTATAGCCTTGGTCGGAAACCAGTCTACCACAGAAAGCAATGGCAACCGACTACGGAGTCAGTCATGTCACTTTCGAGACATGATCGCCCAAAGCGTGTATCACGTATGGCACTTAACTGACTGACTAATTATTGGAAAATGTCATTAGGTCTCTTGTTGGGACCCGGATGGAAATACAACAGAAATGAAATAATAATAACAATAACAACAACAACAATAACAACAATAACAACAACAACAACAATAATAATAATAATAATAATAATAATAATAATAATAATAATAATAATAATATTTTCGTAGTGGAATTGCTTGGAGCAAAATATGCGAAATCCCGGGCGTGATGTAAAAAGAAACAAACCAGCGCATTCTCCAGTTCACAAAGAACTTTGGACAATAATGTGACAGTTGACAGTCAGGAAGGGTAGTCAGTTGGGTGGAGGCCACCCGACAATACCAAACAAGAAAATAGATAAATAGATCAAAAATGGGTAAAAAATTTGTCCTGGTGTGTTTTTTTTTTTTTTTCATTCCCACAGAATTCTTTTTTGACATCAACCGAGAATTCAGCCATATATATAAGAAAAATATATATATTTAAAGGAATATATATATATATATATATAAGAACAAAATCAAAAAATATATATAAGGAAAAAATTACATAAACAAGGAAAACAACAAGCGTGACATATTATTACGCAAGTTTATATATATATATATATATATACTGACGCCAATTCGGTCGGGTTTCAATCCTGGGTTAAAAAGCAATCGGAGTCTAACAGTACTGATGAGCTGTGATACAGCGAAACAGATCTGTCTGCAGATGAGTATATATATATATATATATATGATTTGTTTGAACATTATTTTTTATCGATACTCGTATTTAAGTAGATATTCTGTTTATTAATTAAGCAGTATTATATATTTATATCTACCGGCCTGATTATTTAAGATAAATTTTTATTACGAAAATGTGTGTCATTCGGCAGGATTCGAACCTGCAACCCCTATCCACATAGGGAAGATACCATGTGATATGGCACGTCTTAGACCTCTCGACCACGAATGACCATTAGTCTAAACGCGATTTTAATCAAGCCTATATAACACAGTTTTCGATTTATCACAATAACCGTATATAATCTTCGTTAATTTCCGTAACATGTTTACATTTGTTGACGTTACGATACATTTCAGAGCAGATAAGATTATTGAGTTAAATCCATTGTAACAACCATCACAATATAATGCTCTACATTGTATTGAGCACTCTTTATAAAAGTAAATGCATGAACAGCGGGTAAAAAAAACTACGAGTTCTATAACTTTGTTACAAGGATATATATATATATATATATATATATATATATATATATATATATATATATGATGGATTCTCCCGTCGCGTTCAACGTATGAGGGTCCAACCTTTTTCCAGCAAGACAACCACACAGAGATTTGTTTATAGTGGTGAAGGCATTGTGTAGTACCATCCACACTTCTTGGAACTGCTGATAACAAACAATTGGTGCAGATGACTGCCACAAATCGCACGAACAGCAGACCTCAATTATTTAACCCATAATTGGAGGGAACGAACGGATTAATACCTTTCCCAAGGGTACTAGTGCGCAAGTGAATGCAGCGTGCTCGACTGAAATTGGAACTCGGCTCACCGATTTCCCCCTCCAAGCCGACATCCACCGCACCCCAACGCACATCCGTGAATGCTAACAGCACCTGGTATTCCCAAGTGGTCACCCACCTAAGTACTGACCAGGCTCAACGTTGCTTAACTTCGGTGATCGAGCGGGAACCGGTGTATCCAACGTGACATGACCGATTTTTTTTTTCCCCACGAACCTCCCCTTCCCCAGTTGGGTAGCTGGTTTGTTAGTCTTTGCTCGGTGTGTCTATTTATTTTATTAGTCCTTGGTCTGCCTTTGCCCTGACGAGCCGTTGTGCAAAACCGCGGTAGGTCTTGGCGATCTTGTGATCTTTTCACGTATATATATATATATATAAAAATCAATCGTTTCTGTTGAAGGACCGAGGGCGGTCTGAAATATAAAATACAATAATAAAAATAAACAAATACTGTCCAAAAAAAGTACATTTTTAAATTCAAAACTTTTTATTAATATTCTTTCATATATATGTATATATATATATATATGTATGATTATGTTTATTGCCAAGATTCTAGAATTTTCTTTTCAGCGGCAAGCAGGTTTTTTTGTCTGTTTCGCTATATCACAGCTCATCGGTACGGTTAGACACCGATTGCTTTTTACCCAGGATTGAAACCTGACCGAATTGGCGTCAGTCGGCGATTCTACCTCTGGGCTATGGGCGTTCGCTAGAAGAAGGCAGACTTTTTAGCATGTATGTTGTCAATATACACGCTCAATACCAAAGTGCTCTAATTCATTGTCCCTATCTATCTTTCTCACCTCTCACTTCTTTTCTTTTCACCATTCACCTTGAGCGATAACTTCAGAGACAATGCTATCCAAAAAGCACTCATTCTTACATAGATACGCACGTTCCTGCTTACATTAACACAAGTTATTACTACGCTTAACACACACAAAACTCGTGAAATTTCACACCTCGATGCGAAATGTTTTTTCGGCCAATAAAAAAACTAGAAAACATCTAAAAACAAATTTCAAATAATCTTCAATTATCAGAAATAAATTATTTTACGGACCCTTTTTGCGAGCCGAGGCGAAGTTTGTTTGTTTGGAAAGGCCGGAATCACATCCGGAAGTGAATTCCCAAATGACCTTTGCGAGCCCCACAAACGAAATAAACGACGGAGCAAATTCGACTGTCGCCAGAGAGAAAGGAGACGAACGTAATTAACACGTTCTCTTGACAAACATCAAGCGATCGTGCTTAATATTATCTATAACTTTCTCCCTCACCTCCTTATTCTCACGGTTCACCCGTCTGCTTTTTCTTAGACTTGATAACCGGACGGAATCCTTTAAGAATGAGCGAATACTTCAAAGACATTCTTACCCACAGATAACGCTCCTACATGCATACATACATACGTACGTTCCTGCCTACATCCACTTAAGTTACTACAACGAACTCTTGATACCCTTACATTCTTAATACTGTTTCTCATTTAACATTAACTTCTACCAATTCATAATATTCTTTTCAATTAATAATTTTCTATTTAAACATACAAAAGGTATACTTTTATTCTTCCACAAATCCACTTTCTGATAATCTTCTGATAATTCTGGATAAAACCTGTAAGTTGTAAGAGGTTTGTTTATTTAATTTAGTAAACATTAACCATCTCCCTACTTCTACACTGGTGACCCCCCCCCCCCCCCCGACGTCAAAAACGCCCTTACTTCTGCTCTGGTGACCGCAAATGTCTAAAGAACACGCCCCTACTTCTACACTGTGACCCCCGATGTCCTAAGAACACGCCCCTACTTTTACACTGGTGACCCCCGACGTCCAAAAAACACGCCCCTACATCTACACTGGTGACCCCCGACGTCCAAAGAACACGCACCCTACTTCTACGCTGGTGACCCCCGACGTCTAAGAAGAACACGCAGTGAAAATCTGATCATCCTATCACATTGATAACCCATGAACATGCAGTGGCAGAATCCCTACTACCTTAAACCCTTCATTGGAAATGATAATTGCTACTGATGGTACCACGTAACCCAGGACTACCTGCCGCGGGTCGGGTTGTCGGCGACTAAGCCGGCGACCCCGCTGGGTGCAAGCTAGGTGAAGAGGGTAGCATAGGCACCCTGCAGGATCAAAAACAAAACCTGTCAAACGGCCGAAGAGCTCCTATCAGGCAACGGCCACCTACACAAGCAAACCAGCTATGGTTTAAATTGTTTTCGCCAACCCGCATTGCCAAGCGTGACGAGTAGGGCAAATCCCTTGAAATGACGGGCATGAAAACAGAGGAATTCATCCAGAGAGGGGTTCCTCAAACAAGAGGGAGAAAAAACTGACTCTTGTTATAAATACGAGAAACCCCAATTACATAAGTTCCATGTCGAAGTCAAATCTTTTGTCATTTGATATTTTAAATTTAATGTTAAATTCTTTAATACTTGTAACTTTTGAAAAGTAAAACAAAGAAGGAATTTTTAGTGCAGGTCTTGAATGTGGGTTATGAAATTTCGAAATTGGAATAATTGACTGACATGTTTCAAAACTTAAACAGTTTGTATGTATCGATGTGAAATTTAAATTAATATCTTCTCTCTTCGGCAAAAAAAAAAAAAAAAAAATTGAACCAATTCTGTAGTCAGGATATAAATCTCGATTCCAGCTTGCTCTCACTAACTCTCTTTCTACTTCCTTCTAACTCGGTATTTAGATGATCCATCCCTACAAAGGTGGGCTGTAACACAAGGTCGATTTTTAACATAGGGCAATCGGCGCTTGTACACTCTGGCAAAAATTCCCCGTAAACCCCCATATACCCAGAGTCGGGCTTTTATCTATTTTCCCAAGACGTAACTTTTCCGTTTCGTATAACATCGTCTGGGTTCGTCTCCACCCGAAAACAGGGAATCCGACAATATCAGAGATTTGGGGTACTTATGTGTTTACCCTTGCCTCCTCACTAAAGCAAGATATGGCACAAAGCCGATTTTATTGTGGACGTTTCCGAGTGCGTAGGCTCTAGCAAAAATTCCCCGTAGACCACAGAGACTTGGATATGGGCTCTCCACTATTTACTCCGACGCCCTTCGACAGAGCCCCTTCTGAGTTCCTCTCCGCACCGGGCGCAGAGAGTACGACAAGGATAGAGTTTTGGTGACTCACCCACCAAAAAGACGAGGCCGATTTTACCGTGGAGCTAACTTTCTTCTGACTCTCTCATGCCTATTCCCGGCGTCAGTATTTATGCTACTTCGATGGCAGTAGCCTAGTGGTTAGAATGATCGCGTTCTGGCCATAAAGTGGGTTCAGTCAGTCAGTTAAGTGCCACACGTGAAACACGATTTGGGCGATCATGTCTCGAAAGAGACATGACTGATTGGGCAGAAGTAGGTTGCCATTGCTTTCTGCGTAGAATGGTTGCCAGCCAAGGCTATAGAACCCAATCTGTCCTGTTATTTAACCCATAACTGGAGGGAAGAGACGGATTAATACCTTTCCCAAGGGTATTTGCGCGTAAGTGAATGCAATGAATTCAACTGGAATTCAAACTCGGCTCCCCGAAGTCTCGTTCCGAGCCGATATCCACTGCACCACAACGCACATCCTAGAGTGGGTTTTTTAATCTCAAAAAGTGTGTGTGGGGTGGGGGGAGGGGTTAAGGAATTTTTTTTTATGTATGGTCATAGTGAGAAGGTCTACGGCTTTATCGTTTTGAATAAACCGGTTCTCGTCCGATCACCGAAGTTAAGCAACATCAAGCCTGGTCAGTACTTAGATGGGTGACCATTTGGAAATTCCAGGTGCTGTAAACGTAAGAACCAAGAATGTTCCATCGCTCCTTGTGGAGAAATAAAGTGAAAACAGCAATCAGCGAGTCAATTGTTGCTCTCCAACCTAGAGTTGTTCCTTCTTGAGTTCTGTGAACTCCAAGCACCCCCCCCCCCCCCACACCGCACTGGGAAAAATTCTTCCCCCTTATTCTTTTACGTTATCTGGCCGGGGACGGATTACGGCAGAGCGGGAAGTGCTTTTTCATTCTCCTTCATTTTAACTGTAATAGCTTGACATGCTAAGTAAATACGGGCTCTTTTCTGGCGGGGGACAAGGCAAGTCGCAAACAGTTGTGCTCGTCCCAGGTTCCATCTCATGTCTGCCACAGTCCTCCAGGTTTGGGGGTTAGGCGCAAGGCTAACAACCCTGCCCCATAAAAAAAAAACAGTTTGTTACGGAAACAGTAACAAAAAGTTACTGCCCTACACACCCTTGGGTGTAAAAGGGGTGAGATGATGATGATGTTGATAGTGAGAAGGTTGATTTAGTCAGATTTTGATGAAAAGATTTATATTTTTATTTTACAAAACTTAAGATGTCTTCTAGTTTTGTATTCAGAAATATATTCCTGGTAATGACATTTTTTTCCTTCAAAAATCTATGATGGCAATAATCTGTTTTTCCTTAAAAAATTTTGGTTGGTTGTTTTGTTTTTATGGCAAATCAACCTCGGCGGGTCATTTATTGCCAACTAAGTTTTTTATTTATTTATTGCTGGTAGTACCTTTTTCTTTCAACAATTTATTGTTGTTTTTATATAAGTTTTGTGTCTAGTAAAACTTTTTTCTTTTCGAGAATCAAGATTCATTGGGATTTGTTTTTAAGGGCAGTGTCCCCATGTCCTAACCTGTTATTTAGCCCATAACTGGAGGGAGGGGACGGATTAATACCTTACCCAAGGGTACCAATGCTTAAGTGACTGGAATTTGATCTCGGTTCACCGATTTCACTTTCCGAGCCAATATCCACTGCACCACAACGCACATCCGTCACAAAACTCTTACAGCATCTGGTATTCCCAAGCGGTCACCCATCTAAGTACTGACCAGGCTCAACGTTGCGTAACTTTGGTGATAGAGCGAGAACCGGTGTATTCAACGTCATATGGCCGTAAGCCTTCAAAAATATGTTATACCTATAATTTTTTTCCTTCAAAAATGTATATTTTACTGTGTGTGTGTGTGTGTGTGTGTGTGTGTGTGTGTGTGTGTGTGTGTGTGTGTGTGTGTGTGTGTGTGTGTAAAAGTATGGCATATTGCAAAATCAGATATTATTTACCAAACAAATGAAAAACCAGAGGCGGTTTCGAATTTCAGTGGGGTGGATACGCATTTATATCTTATCAGTCAGTCAAGTGCCATACTTGATACACGCTTTGGGCGATCATGTCTCGAAAAAGGCATAACTGACTGGGAAGAAGATTATCCCGCAGTAGGTGGCCATTGCTTTCTGCGGTAGACTGGTTGCCAGCCAAGGCTATAGAACCCAATCTTTCCTCTTATTTGACTCATAGCTAGAGGGAGAAGAGATGTATTATATTATTACGTAGTAATTAGTGGGGGGTTAGTTTATTATTTGATAACACTAGAAAACCGATGTCCCACTTTATGACCAATAGAAGCCTTAATCATGATCCAAAGTATTATATTCAGTTAGTCAGTTAAGTGCCATACGTGATACACGCTTTGGGCGATCATGTCTCGAAAGAAACATGACTGACTGGGCAGATTATCTCGCAGTAGGTTGTCATTGTTTTCTGCGGTAGACTGGTTGCCAACCAAGGCTATAGAACCCAATCTGTACTGTTATTTGACTCATAGCTAGAAGGAGACACGATGTATTATATTATTAGGTAGTAATTAGTGGGGGATCAGTTTATTACTTCAAAACCGTAGAAAACCGATCCCCCACTTTATGACCAATATAAGCCTTAATCATGATCCCAACTATTATATTCAGTCAGTCAGTTAAGTGTCATACGTGATACACGCTTTGGGCGATCATGTCTCGAAAGAAACATGATTGACTATGCAGAAGATTATCCCGTAGTAGGTTGTCAGTGCTTTCTGCGGTAGACTAGTTGGTCGGCACATAACTAGAGGGAAGAGACGGATTAATACCTTTCCCAGGGGTATTTGTGCGCAAGTGAATGCAAGGAATCAAACTGGAATTCGAACTCGGCTCCCAGATTTGTCGTTCCGTGTCGATACCCACTGCACCACAACGCACATCCTAAGATGTCATTACATGCCCCCCAAAAAACTTCAGCTGTCTTTTCTTGATGTTAAGTATAAGTTTCCTTTTCGTTTCCTTCCTTTCCCAAAACATGTTAACATATTCGGTCCTCAGCATGCTTCTGTAGAGCCACATTTCGGTGGCTTCAAGTTTTTCGTTCATCATTGATGAGATTGTCCAGCATTTGCTGCCATATTGAAAGACAGAGCCGCAGACTTAGCATTCCGAAAATTGTATGGATGAAGGGAATAAACAAAGAGTATTAAAGAAAATGGCAACAAACAGAACAATTTTACTCAAAATCAGTGGTCCTGGGTATGACGATAAACTGCATCCGGTAGCAAGGCCTTTGATTTAGAGGTTTTGAGGAACGTGGAGCCACCTCTTAATTTCTGTTGTTCCAAGGTCTACCCTGACCCGGTATGGTAACGCCTGCTAGGCTCTCAACTATGGACAAATAGTTACACTTCCCCAAACTGGGATGGAAACTCGATGAACGTACAAAAATATACTTTTATAGTAAAAATTCTAGAAATCCCTTTTTTTTGGAAAAGAAAATATTATCAGCCATACATTTTAGAAATTGAAGAAAAGAATATTACCAGCAATCTTTTTTTTAAAAATATAACATCTGCCCTGTCGACAAAACCCTTTTTACAAAAATACGTCAATAAAATCTGATCTCCGAACTGCTTTTCAAAAATACAAATCCCTAAAGCATATTGAATTAAAAAAAAAACATTTTTTATCAAAATACTAGCAGTATATATATATATATATATATATATATATATATATATATATATATATATATATATACGTAATTACAACAAAGCAGCACTAATTATTATAGACTAATGTCCGAAAAACCGATGCTAACCTATCAGTCACTTAAATCGTCAAGAACCCAACGGGGACTACCTTGTAGGTTAAATAAAGGGGGAGGGGAAGAAACAAACCAAGCACAAGAACAATGTGTCAAGAGCTTTTTTATAAGAAAAAAAAAACGAAAACCTTAACAGTAAAGTGCTCTATACGAAAGTACGAAAGTAGAGCAAAATATACAGTACACTAAAACTAAAAATGAGCCAGCACTGACCGCGGTTTCACACAACGGAATCGAACTCGGCTCCCAGATTTGCTCCTGACGATCCGTTGTGTGAAACCGCGGTCGGTGTTGGCTCATTTTTAGTTTTAGTGTACTATATATATATATATATATATATTAGTCATCCACATCCGCCCGTGTATTGAATATTGCTGCCATATCTGGTCGGGTGCCCCTGCTGCTCTCCTTGGGCTTCTTGACAAAATACAAAGGAGGATCTGTAACGTGGTTGATACTGACTTGGCAGACCGGCTGCAGCCGCTCTCACACCGGCGTGATGTAGCTTCCCTGTGCCTCTTCTACAAGTACTTTCATGGCTTCTGCTCCGATGAGCTTAGATCACTGGTGCCGCCTAAGCACGAATTTACACGAGATACTAGATTAGCAACTAGGTCCCACCCTTTTACAGTTAAACAAATAAGATGTAACCGTAAATTCTACTCCAACAGCTTCTTTTCTCGCGCTTCCCGCCTGTGGAACTCCCTTCCACAAGTCTGCTTTCCCGACAGTTACAATCTCCAGGTGTTTAAATGTAGGGTCAATAGACACCTCCTATCACACTAACTCCCAACTATTCTCACAACACTCTCATCTACCCAACCCTCATTCTCGGTATCCTCACCCGCCTATCACCCACCCTCTGTTATTTCCTATATTTAATCAGCCTTTCTCCACTCTACGTAGCCCCCTGCACAGTAGTGGCAGTGACATGCCTTGCTCGGGGTGAAACGCTTATAAAAAAAAAAAAAATCACAGCTCATCAGTGTGGCTAGACATACCCACTTGTTTCTGGCCGATTTGGTGTCAGTCGGAGTCTCTACTCCCTAAGCCATCGGCGCATGGGGTCAGAGAAGGTAAATTTTAACGTCTTGTATGTAATTGCATATATATATATATATATATGTAAAAAGGAAGTTAGTGGAATGTAATGGAGTGAGTTCTTGAGTGAGTGAGTTTTGCTTAACGGCATATCAACACCTCTGTGGGTCATTTAATGCCAAAAAGGTGGGGTTTTAAGGTATTTTTTTAGTGTTCAGTTACAGTGAGAAAGTTAATTTAGTCAGATTTTAACAAAAATTCTTTTTTCTTTCTTTTTTGTTTTAGAAAACTAAAAATCTATTCTAGTTTTGTATTAAAAAATGTTTTTCTGAGAATTTTTTCTTCAAAAATGTGTTGTGGTAATAAGTTTTTTCCTTCAAAAATGTATATTTTCTATAAAAGTATATATATATATATAAGCATTTTTATACTTTCATAGTGTTTTGACCCCAGTCTGGGGGTTAACTATTTGCCCATAGCTGGGACCCTAACAGGTGCTACCACTTAGGGTCAGGGTGGACCTGGGAACAACAGTAATTAAGAGATGGTTCCATGCTCCTCACAACCTCCCAATCAGAGGCCTTGCTGCTGGATGCAGTTTATCGTCATGCCCAGGATCGGAAAGTAATTGAAACTCACATGAAATGAGTTGAATGTGTAATGCTCCTCATGCCAATGACATTTCCACCGAGCTTCTCTACAGCATATAACTTCATTGAATTTCTTTTAATGTGTGCCTCTTGAATTTCGCCAGGAGAGAATGTGCACCGTTTCGAGGCCTTCCTCACAACGGTTTCACTTGCATACCGGCCCCCTCACTGATGTGAGGCCCCATTATAACGATATACTAGTGTAGTTCAAATGTCTAACGGCGAAATTAGATTTGAGAAAAAGAAAAAATGGAAAAAATATGATTAGTGATACAAAACCTAATTACCGCAATTAAAAGAAAAAATATTTTTTATTTGTTACCACCCCTAATGATGGTATTTCTTTAAAAAAAAAATTGAAAAACGCGCTGGCCAACTGGTTTCGCACCTCGCTCAACAGAGCCAAATCAGAGACAAATTCGTCAATTCGTCCTCGTCCCTATGGTTTGCCTATGACACATAAGGATGGTGTTACATTGAGATCTATTTTATTTATGACTAGCAGTATAGCCCGGCGTTGCTCGAGTGTAATGAAAGCTTTAAAACTAATCCATGGTCCTGGAGCTCAGACTCTTTGGACGTTAGCACAAAAACCTAGGTTGTTAAAACTAAGAACTACAATTATACCTACTTAAAGCAAAACCCGAAGCAAAAACCGAAATAAAAGGGTTGAAAACCTGATTTTGATCAGACTCGATAGGATATCGGGGTATCGATTTCCAATATCGCAGTCAAATAAGTCAGCCAAGGATAAACTAACATAAGTAGGTCCATGAAAACTTATCGTATCCATCAGGAGTAAAATTGAAAAAAATGAGCCATATTGATGTCTGAATATCGGTTTTTGATCAGATTCGATAGAATATCAGGGGTATCGATTTCCGATATCGAGAAAAATGAGTCATCTGAGAAGATCTACTAATATTTGAGACTAAAAACTATAATTTTACCAAGTTAGAGCAAATTCTGCAAAAAGAACCACAATAAAAGGGATGAAATCCTGATCTTGATCAGACCTGATCGGATATCGGGGTATCAGTTTCCAATATTGAGGTGAAATTGGAAAAAATAAGTAACCCATGATTTGACCGGAAGGCTAAAAAATATTTGTGTGAAGTTTGGTAAGAATCGGATAAAAATTGTGGAGTTGTATAAAGAACAGACAGACAGACAGATACACACACACACACACACACACACACACACACACACACACACACACACACACACACACACACAAACATCTTGCCTTTTTTATATATAAATGACTAAATCAACCTTCTCACTATAACTGAACATTCAAGGGAAACTGAAAAATTAAAATTTAAAAAAATTAAAATAAAATGTACCCTAAAACCCTACCTTTTGGGCATTAAATAACCCACAGAGGTGTTGATATGCCGTTAAACAAAACTCAAACTTAAAATCATGAAAAAGATAGCTTGGACACGAGGAATGAAGGCCTTGGAAAGCTTACTTCTCATAGGGCTTATTGAGGGCAAGAGAGAGAGAGAAAGAGAAAGAGAGAGAGAGAGAGAGGGGGGGCGGGGAAGGTAGCAAATCATTCACCTGGTGAGGTTGTGTGAATGGATGACGTCACCAGGCCTTAGCAAAGAGACACAAAACTGCACAGAAGGTAGGACGTTGTGTTGAGTCATGATCGCCTATTTGCTGCATGAACACGGCACGTAGAAGAAGAGAAAGACCCAAACATTTAAGCAAGTTTCAAACATTTAGTTTAAATGTTGTGAGTTGAATACCATGAGGTAAGAGATTGTCACTCGTCAAGTATAGCTGTTAGCATCATTGATGGGTGCTTTGAATAATAATAATCGGGTAGATAGAGATCATCATCTCAGGAAGGCAGGGTAGAATTAAATTATTATTTTTTTTTTTAAATTTACTTTATTAGAAATAATTAAATGCCTTATTAAAAATACTCGCTAATTAAGGTTTTTATCCTTGATAAATTCCGTTTATTCGGTGATAAAAAAAAAGTTACGTTTTTGTGGTGCTGAGTTGTCCTGGTGCTGAGTTGCCCCAGCAATCAGTCGGCGGTGTTGAGTCGGCGGTGTTGAAGCGGCGGTGATGAGTCGGCGGTGTTGAGTCGGCGGTGTTGAGTCGGCGGTTTTGAGTCGGCGGTGTTAAGTTGTGTTGCACCCGGAGCTGTATACACTCATGTGTAGTGTGTCATAGGCAAGTATACACAGGTATAGAGCCTCGCCTACCCCATTGTGTTAGGTAGCCGTTGAGTTAACCAGAATGTTCTTTCACCTTTTAATGGGTCCTGTTTTCAATCTTGCTATGTGCCTAGATACCATCCTTATTAGAAAAGCCTGGTGGGAGAAAACGGTTTATTCACCGATGATCTGACCATGAGAGTAAATAAAAGTGTGTTTTTCTTCTTCGGACAGAGCCCCCAAAAGCGTTGAGGGATACCATCGTCTGGGCAATTTTCCTCCTGAGGTGACATGTACACACATGAGCTCCTCACATAAAAAACAATAAACGAACAATCATGCGGTCATATCACGCCCCCGTTAACGGCATGTCCTGAATATTTTATTCTAATTTAGATGGGGGCACACCAAAAAAAAAAAAAATTAATCTGAGACGAATTTATCATTCCATGTTCTGAATCAAGGCCTCTGATCGGAAGGTTTTGGAGAACGTCGAACCACATCTCAATTGTTGATTTTACCAGGTTCAACCTAACTTGGGGTGGTAGCACCTGTTCGGGTCCCAGCTATGGATAAATAGTTAAACCCTAAACTGGAGGAGGCAAAATGCAATGAAAGTATGCAAGTATTGTCTTTTATTAACTGTAACTATCAGCAATACATTTTTTGTAAAAGAAATTACTACCCAGTGCGCATGCCTGTGCGATGTCACATAAAAGCCGTATGCTTACCAGACTATAAAGCCTCTCTCTTGGTCGTGCCGACAAGACCCAAGGAAATAAATTTGGAGACGCTTCAGGTTCAGGAGTTGCCGGAAGGTTGTCAGTGTAGACAGGTAACCGACGTCGGCGCTTCGCTCCAGGTTTTCAGTCTAAATATACTTCCAAGCCTTTTCCGCGTTTTTGTTATGACTGCAAATTATCGGAGATTTAAAATCAGAATTTTTCTTTCCTTCGATAGACTGCCTTCCTGAGCGGTTCAAAAACTTCTATCCGAAATCTATGTGAAAATATAAATAATTTATTTTTAAAAAAATTATTTAATTTAATTAATATTTTTAAATGTTTTTAATTTCTGGACAGTGTATGACTCTGTGATGGCAGATGGGATATATTTATGTTGCTACTGCTCAGCCTTGCGAGATAGAGAAAAGAACTTTCACTAAAATGTTAATAAACACGCCTTCAATGATCTATCTATCTATCTATCTATCTATCTATGTTAGTCTCTTCATATCTATCTATCTATCTATCTATCTATCTTAATCTCTTCATATCTATCTATCTATCTATCTATCTATCTATCTATCTATCTATCTATCTTAGTCTTTCTCTATATCTATCTATCTATCTATCTATCTATCTATCTATCTATCTATCTTATTCATATCTATCTATCTATCTATCTATCTATCTATCTATCTATCTATCTATCTATCTATCTATCTATCTATCTATCTATCTATCTATCTATCTATCTATCTATCTATCTTAGTTCCTTCATATCTATCTATCTATCTATCTATCTATCTATCTATCTATCTATCTTAGTCTCTTCATATCTATCTATCTATCTATCTATCTATCTATCTATCTATGTTAGTCTCTTCATATCTATCTATCTATCTATCTATCTATCTATCTATCTATATATCTTCATATCTATCTATCTATCTATCTATCTTAGTCTCTTCATATCTATCTATGTTAGTCTCTTCATATCTATCTATCTATCTATCTATCTATCTATCTATCTATCTATCTATCTATCTTTCTATCTATCTATCTATCTATCTATCTATCTATCTATCTATCTATCTATCTATCTATCTATCTATCTATCTATCTATCTATCTATCTTAGTCTCTTCATATCTATCTATCTATCTATCTATCTATCTATCTATCTATCTATCTATCTATCTATCTATCTATCTTAGTCTCTTTCATATCTATCTATCTATCTATCTATCTATCTATCTATCTTAGTCTCTCTTTCATATCTATCTATCTATCTATCTATCTATCTATCTATCTATCTATCTATCTATCTATCTATCTTAGGTCTTTTCATATCTATCTATCTATCTATCTATCTATCTATCTATGTTAGTCTCTTCATATCTATCTATCTATCTATCTATCTATCTATCTATCTTAGTTCTTTCATATCTATCTATCTATCTATCTATCTATCTATCTATCTTAGTCTCTTTCTATATCTATCTATCTATCTATCTATCTATCTATCTATCTATCTATCTATCTTAGTCTCTTCATATCTATCTATCTATCTATCTATCTATCTATCTATTTATCTATCTATCTATCTTAGTCTCCTTCATATCTATCTATCTATCTATCTATCTATCTATCTGTCTCTTCATATCTATCTATCTATCTATCTATCTATCTATCTATCTATCTATCTATCTATCTATGTTAGTCTCTTCATATCTATCTATCTATCTATCTATCTATCTATCTATCTATCTATCTATCTATGTTGTCTCTTCATATCTATCTATCTATCTATCTATCTGTCTTTCATATCTATCTATGTTAGTCTCTTTCCATATCTATCTATCTATCTATCTATCTATCTATCTATCTATCTATCTATCTATCTTAGTCTCTTCATATCTATCTATCTATCTATCTATCTATCTATCTTAGTCTCTTCATATCTATCTATCTATCTATCTATCTATCTATCTATCTATCTATCTATCTTAGTTCCTTCATATCTATCTATCTATCTATCTATCTATCTATCTATCTATCTATCTTAGTCTCTTTCATATCTATCTATCTATCTATCTATCTATCTATCTATCTATCTTAGTCTCTTCATATCTATCTATGTTAGTCTCTTTCCATATCTATCTATCTATCTATCTATCTATCTATCTATCTATCTATCTATCTTAGTCTTTTCTATATCTATCTATCTATCTATCTATCTATCTATCTATCTATCTATCTATGTTAGTCTCTTTCATATCTATCTATCTATCTATCTATCTAGCTAGCTAGCTTACTTTTCTAGCGGCATATCAATTTCTTATGGATCATTTAATGCCGAAATTTATTTTTTGGAAGGATTAGTGTCACTCCGATTTCATCACCAGAGGACTGAATTATGACCCAACAGATCGCTACCTTTATCTCGCGATAAAAACCGGTGAATATTCATGAATAATATCTTATGTTAATTCGTGAAATTTCACCGTACTTCTATTTGAAATTTATGTTTAATCTTAATTCTTAATTTAATGATTGAATAAGACACAAGAATTTACTGCAACCAGACTGGTAACACGGTGTCACCCTTTTACAGTTAAATCAACCAAATGCAGCTGACAATTCTACTCTAGCAGCTTCTTTTCTCGCACTTCCTGCCTGTATAACTCCTTTACATATACTTGCTGGTGGTTACAACCTCCAGGAATTTAAATGCAATGTCAATTCCCATCTCTTATCCACTTGACTCCAGTCCTCTCTCCATCACCCCGTGTATCTTCTTCTTTTCCTTTCTCTCTACCCTCGCAACTGTCTTCAACCCTGTGTTCCCATCCTTCTCTTGCCCTTTCTCTGACACCCACTGTAACTGGTTCGTCTTTCTCTTCACTCTCCTTTTGCCTAAACCTTTACTCTCTTATGGAGCCTCCTGCGCATCAGTGGCGGTACAGCCTTGCTTGGGGTGAAACGATTAAAACAAAAAGCTTATGATAAGCTCTACGACAATAAAATAATGGAAATTACCACATCGTTAAATATTTAAGCTTAACAACTTTAACAAAAGATTGTAATAACAATCATAATGAATGCTGGTCGTTAATTTAAGAAGTAAGGGGGTACAAATGAAAAGATTGTCAATTTATTCAATTTCACTAACAGACGTTTTCTTCTTTATATCAGTTTCTCGCCAAATATGGGCTTCCCCTTCTTTTCAGATGACAAAACGGAATATTTCATTATTTATGCGGAAATCGCAAAAAATATTCAAGATTTCTTTCTTTTTTTTCTTTCTTTCAATTTTCTCACTGAAACCAATTACTGTCTTTTCCTCTTTTCCCCTCGTGATCTAAACGGAGTAATCCCTTGTTAATAAGTTATTGGCAGGAGTGTTAAAAATTTCTGTCTTCCCTTCTTTCTTTCATTCAGTTTTTCACTGAAACCAAGTAGTGTCATTTTAACCCCTTTCCACGCGATCAAAACGGAATAGGCCATTAATTAGAAGATATAGGCAGGTGCTTTAAACATTTCTATCATTTCTTCTTTCTTTCCGTCGTTTTCTCGTTGAAACCAAGTAGCGTATTTTCCCATATTTCCACGCAATAGTTCATTATTCACGAGGCATTTACAGGATATATCGGTCATGTGAAATAACGTCGGGAAAAGAACCATGCACAATAATAATAATAATAATAATAATAATAATAATAATAATAATTACTGACTGACGCAGTATACATTTTTTGTATACATTTATCTATCTATCTATCTATCTATCTATCTATCTATCTATCTATCTATATATATATATATATATATATATATATATGTATAAGAAGGAAATAAAGGAAGTAAGCGAGTATTTTTGCTTTAGGTACACGTGCTTTGACACGCATTCTGTGATATTTCGTGAGATGTCGACATTTTTGTGGTTGCAACAGATGCGAATAGTTGGCCATTAAAAAATTCGAAACAATGTCAGTCAAATTGCTCTTCAATTTAACGAATGACTTCACGTAAAAGTGTGGGAAAAGTAAATTGAGACACTTAACACACACATAAGCATACTTGCTTATATATATATATATATATATATATATATATATATATATATATATATATATATATACAAGTATTGTTGGAATAATATTCCTTGTCAAAAGAAACACTATTTTTAAGAAAGTGCTCAATACAAAAGTAGAGCTGCTTCCCTGACGGCTACGACCTCCAGAAATTTAAAAGCAAAGTTAATACTCACCTACTAACCACTGGCCTCTAGCTCTCTCCCCTCCCCTGTATAACCTTCCCTTTCTCTCCGCCCATGTACCTGTCATTGCACCTGCTTTCTCAGCTTTCTATTGTTCCTTTCTAACTAGCTTGTACTCCTCACTCTTTTCTAATTAATCTTTCTACATTTATGTAACCCCCTGCACATCAGTGGCGTTTCTGCCTTGCTCGGGGTGAAATGATTAAAAAAAAAAAAAAATTATTTATTCATAAATTATAACATGGATATGTTACAATATCCCAACAAAAGTAGCCATTTTGTTTCAACACTTTTGTGTCGTTTCAAGTGAAAAGTGTTTCAACACTTTTGTGTCTTTTCACTTGAAAAGGCACAAAAGTGTTGAAACAAAATGGCTACTTTTGTAGTGATATTGTAACATATCCATGTTATAATTTATGAATATATATATATATATATATATATATATATATATATATATATATATATATATATATATATATTACGGAAATCAACGAATTTTAACGAAACTTGGTTATAAGCAACCGACAATTTGTAATGAATTATATTGAACATTATTTTTACCGATACTCGTATTTAAGTAGATTTTCTGTTTTTAATTAAACAGTATTTTATATTTATATCTACCGGCCTGATTATTTCACGATAAATTTTATTACGAAAATGTGTGCTATCCTGCAGGATTCGAACCTTAAATACGAGTATCGGTAAAAATAATGTTCAATATAATTCATTATATATATATATATATATATATATATATAGAGTATCGAGGCAGCAGATAATTTTCTAAACATATACTGTTAAATATAAGAGACAATGAATGTCTATTATGTTTAATCATGAGACATTCTAAACATCATATTTTGGCTTTAATTTCAGGTGATAATTTTTTATTATTGGTTCTAAGCTTAGAACTTTGTAAAAAATTAATAAATTCACATCTATCTATCTATCTATCTATCTATCTATCTATCTATCTATCTATCTATCTACATTATCCAAATGTTGGAGAGTTTTTGTCTTTATTTTCACCTGAAATTAAAGCCAAAATACGATGTTTAGAACGGCTCATGATTAAACATAATAGACATTCATTGTCTCTTATATTTAACAATATATATATATATATATATATATATATTGATGCATGTTTCATTGAATTAATATAGAAAAGTTTTGTCGATTTATTTTATGTAAATTCTTTTCATGTCTGATAAGCTGAATAGTATTATAGTTGAAAGAAGAAAGAAAATAACAATATTGATACATGTTTTTATTTCATCCTCTCTGAGCTTTCGGCTTACATTACATTATCAAAGATGAAAATTGTGTTGGTTGTAACGAGCAGTTCGCGGACAAACGATAGTAGTAGTCGTCTATTTTGTTTGTATGGAGGATTGACAGCGGTATAACCCGGCGTTGCTCGGGTGTTATGAAAGCTTTGACACTAATCCATGGTCCTGGAGCTCTTTGGAAGTTGGCACAAAAGACTAATGAGCAATAGTTTTTTTTCCAGTTAAAGCGAAACCTAGACTGAAAAACAGATGAATGGATGTAAGTCAAATTCTGATTTCCCGGTATCGATATCAAATAAGTTTTTTTCGTCGTAAACTGAATTTTGAAGGCTAAATAAATCCTCTGAGTAAATGGTATCATGGCTGAGACTAAGAACTACAATTATACTTACTTAGAGCCAAAACCGAAGCAAAAAGTAAAATAAAAGGGCTGAAAAAAATACAGACATACAGGCAGATAAACAGACACACACACAATCATCTTGCCTTTTATATATATATATATTATCGTTTTTCTGCACTATTGTAAGAACTGCAACCTTGAAACATCTGAATATCGTTTCTTATGTCTTTGTCTATGAGTGTATCAAATTTGATTAAAATCGGACCACTCCTTCTATAACCCGATTTTTTCGATTATCGATTTTCGATTTTGGTACCTCGACACAAAACCTAGCTAAGAACACTCGCAAACGCTTATAGTACAACTGTGTAAATTTAAAAAAAAAATCGGTTCAACCGTTTCGGAGTCTATAGGTAACGGACACACACCCACACAGACAAAGTTCCATTTATAAATAAGTTTATATATATATATATATATATATATATATATATGAATTATTTTGAACATTATTTTTACCGATACTCGTATTTAAGTAGATATTCTGTTTTTAATTAAACAGTATTTTTATATTTATATCTACCGGCCTGATTATTTACGATAATTTTTTTTATTACGAAAATGTGTGCTGTCTAGAACGATTCGAACCTGAGACCCCTATTACATAAGGGAAGCATAACCATTTGATCTGGTACCGTCTTGACCACTCGACCATGAATAACCTCTTGATCAGACGAGGTTTTTATCATGCTTATATAACACAATTTTCGATTTCACCGTAAACAAACATATCTGCTCTGAAATGTATCGTAATGTCAACAAATGTAAACATGTTACGGAAAATTAACGAATTTTAACGAAACTTGGTTATAAGCAACCAACAATTTGTAATAAATTATTTTGAACATTATTTTTACCGATACTCGTATTTAAGTAGATATTCTGTTTTTAATTAAACAGTATTTTTATATTTACATCTACCGGCCTGATTATTTACGATAAATTTTTTTTTATTACGAAAATGTGTGCTATCCAGTATCGGTAAAAATAATGTTCAAAATTACAAATTGTCGGTTGCTTATAACCAAGTTTCGTTAAAATTCGTTAATTTCCGTAGCATGTTTACACACACACACACACACACACACACACACACACACACACAGATAGATAGATAGATAGATAGATAGATAGATAGATAGATAGATAGATAGATATCGGAGAGAGAGAGAGAGAGAGAAAAGATCTTGCAATCATTGCCATATCTGGTTGGCTACTCTTGCTACTTCTCTTGAGGTCCTCGATAAAATCCAAAGAAGCATTTGTAATATAATCGACCCTGGCTTGATATTTTGACTTCGGTCACTTTCTCACTGATGTGATGTGGCTTCCCTCAGTCTTTTCTAAAAGTATTTTCATGGCAAAACTTGTAGAACTCGTTTCCGTCTGCTTGCTTTTCTGATAGCAACAAATCTCGAAAAGTTTAAATACAACGTCAATTGCCATCTTGATTCCCATCCATCGCTTATCCTTTCTTCGGCATTATCTGTATTCGATGTTTTTTTTTGTTTTTTTTTTTTGTTGTTGTTATGTTTTTTCTGTCACTGTGACCCGCTCCGCACTAAAGGCAGTCCTGTCTTGCTTGGGGTGAAATTATTATTATATGAAAAAAAAAAAAAAAAAAAAAACCGCGTACCTGAAGCAGACTACCACCACGTTTAATTCGATGTTTTTCATTTTTTTTAAATTTTTCAGCGCAGTCCTATCGATTATTCCCTTAGCTTTACGATGACAAAAAAGATTTTGAAAAATTTTAATATTTAAGCATTTTCTGGAGGGGGGTCAGTTTCTCATACAACATTATAGTAAATCGAGCCTCCATTTTGAAACCGTTACGACATTACCACCATCTGTAAATTTGTTCGTTATCAATTTTTTTGGATTTTTTTCAGTGCAGTATTATCTTTTACACCTCCAACTTTTCGAATAAAAAAATTAAAAAAAATTTGCAAAAATTTCAATATTTAAACAATTTTAGTGGAGGGGACCAGTTTCTCATACAAACTTATAGTAAATCGATCCTTCATTTAACAGTTCCTCAAAAATCTCCTAAAATTTTTTTTACATAGACGCTCACATGTCCATATTTACAATAGACATTTGTAACGGTTATTAACGAAAACTTTCCTGCTCATTTAAAAAGAACCTCAAATAATAGAAAAAAGCAAGGATAAAGAAAAAGTAGACGATTGATTAATGGAAAGAAGAGAAAAAAAAAGAGAAAACAGAAAATATGAAGAGAAAAAAAGGTAAAAAAAGAAAAAGAAAGGACAAAGAAATACAATAAAAGGAAAATAAACAGTATCCAGAGAAATAAAAGTTAACTCCATGTATCGAAATCGCGTCTCTAACAAATCGTCTGCTTTCTTAGAAAAACATGACATAGAAAATTTAACTCTGAAATTTAGTTTCAAATATTATGGGATATATTTACGGTACAAAAGTAAATTATACATCATAATTTTAATAAAATTTGAAAAAAATAACTACTCTATTATTTTAAAAATTCATATTAATTTCAAAAATTCAGTTAAAAAATCAAAATCAAAATCATAATTAAATCTAAAAAAAGAAAAAGAGAAAGAAAAAGAAAAAGAAAGAGAGCAAGATAGAACAGAATTTAAAATATTTAAAAAAAACTAGATGGAAACCGAAATCTATTACATTAATATTCATTCTTAGAAAGGTGGCATGGGATTTATTCTTAAATTAAAATATGCCGACTATGGGTATATATTTTTTGGTGAAAAATAAATCATAAATCATATATCCTACAGTATATATATATATATATATATATATATATATATATATATATATATATAGTACTGTGCAAAAGTATTAAGACAAGAACTATTTTATCTTTTATCAGTGTAACACCCCACGGTCCGTCCTAACAATTTCTCCCGGCGGCCGTTCTCCACGCTGTGATGTTGCCGGGAGTTTGTTGAAAATGTCGGACGAACAGCTGGGGGTACAAGATTGAACTATAAGTAACGAACTTCCACAACTTGGATGAGTTGAAAAGGATGCTTTATTCGTTTAGAGTCAGCCTTTTCGGTTGGGGCAGGCGAATGTGACACACAGCTCTAACTCTAATTAATGGAGATCAACAAACCCGGACTGAACGAAACAAGACGAACGGAGATCCTTACTTCAAGCTCGCACCCGGCTGAACTCAACTCTCCTCTCTCAACTTAACTTCTTAACTTCTCTCAACTTAACTGACTCTATTTATTTAAAATTGATCCGGAAATCCGGAAATCCGGAAATGCTTTAAACCACCGGTGACAAACATTGGCGACTGTAAGTCTGAAATTTCAGTTATCTTTTTTTTATTATCTTAATAAGGCTTCCGCTGGAAAATTCTTAATGTGTGGTCAAGATACAGTAAAGGACAGCCTTTGACCGGGTCATTCGAAAACCCACCTCCTGAACTTTATCTCTTTATCACATTAAATCACTGAGTCAAATATTTACCGGAAGAGTGGTAGGATTTAAAACAGTAATCGGATACCCTTGTCTCTTCCACAACTTTCTTCATAAAAGAAAAAGCGTTCACCCATTTATTCTTCCCCTCTTCCCCCTCACCCCTGCTAAATACGTTTCCAAACTATTTTCCATCCCTAACCATCCTCCATCCTAATCCATTACAACAAAATACATATATGCCTAGTTATCGTGTCACATCAGGCATCAAAATAAAGTTTAAAATCACCCCTGTCCTAACACTTTTGCACACTACCAATAGTGTGCAAAAGTATTAGGACAGGGGTGATTTCCTAAAAATCTCACTAAAATTCAAATACAGGGTGAAAAGCCAAAACATTAGAAAGAATTATTTAACTAAAAAGGAAAAGGAAGTCTTCAGAATTTGAATTGGCCCCCACAAAGCCCTGATCTCAATCCTATTGAACATCTACGGAATATTTTGAATAAAAAATTGATAAATCTAATGTTACTTTGCAAGACACACTTTAGGAACAAATACAAGCTGCTTGGCAGGAGATACCATTAGATACATTGAAAAAGCGTGTGATGTCAATGCCTGACAGAATGAACGCTGTGATCAAAGCAAAAGGCTATTATACTAAATATCAAATTTATTTTGTAACGAGTATTTTTTCTTGTTAAAGCATTTCTTGAGTAAATCAAATAAAATCACTTTCATTAAATTGTTTATTTTTTGTCAATATGCCTCATAAAAGATAAAATAGTTCTTGCCCTAATACTTTTGTACAGTACTGTATATATATATCTAAACATATTATAAATGGAACTTTGTCTGTGTGTGTGTGTGTGCGTCCGTTACCTGTAGACTCCGAAACGGCTGAATCGATTTTTTTTAAAAATATAAGCAGTTGTACTATAAGCGTTTGCGAGTGTTCTTAGCTAGTTTTTGTGTCGAGGTACCCCCGATAAATATAGATAATCGAAAAAATCGCGTTATTGAAGGAGTGGTCCGATTTTAATCAAATTTGATACGCTCATAGACAAAGACAAAAGAAACGATATTCAGAAGTTTCAAGGTTGCAGTTCTTACAATAGTGCAGAAAATAGATAATATATATGTAAAAGGCAAGATGTTTGTGTGTGTCTGTTTATCTGCCTGTATGTCAGTATTTTTTTCAGCCCTTTTATTTTACTTTTTGCTTCGGGTTTGTCTCTGAGTAGATATAATTGTAGTTCTTAGTCTCAGCCATGATACCATTTACTCAGAGGACTTATTTAGCCTTCAAAATTCAGTTTACGACGAAAAAAACTTATTTGATATCGATACCAGGAAATCAAAATTTGACTTACATCCATTCATTTTTCTTTCAGTCTACGGTTTCGCTTTAACTGGAAACAACTATTGCTTTTTAGTCATTCGTGCCAACGTCCAAAGAGTCTGAGCTCCAGGACCATGGATTAGTTTTAAAGCTTTCATTCCACCCGAGCAACGCCGGGCTATACTGCTAGTTTTATATAATTTATCCCCAAAAGAAAATATCATATGATCACATGAAAAGTTACATAAAAATACTTAACCTTCACACTTTTTCTGTCATTTTAAACAAAGCCTGCATAAAAGTGGGGTTACTGCCGAAATATATATATCTATTTCTCTGTGTGCTTGTGACGATACCAGTGCTTTTGATGTGAAGTTTATCAGTTATCGTCTTATCGAACCTAAGAGCCACTTGTAATAGACAAAATATTTCTTTAACTTATCAAAATTTCCCGACTCACTAGACAAGTGATTTAACCTCGTCCAATTACAATCAGTTTAAACTTGACATGGTTGCCTTATCTTTACACTTAAATGACAAATCGCCAAGCTTAAACTGGGACACTGCGTAGCCCAACAGCTATTTCAACGAGTCCCTTCCATTTAGTTACTTTAAAAGTCAGTCAGTTAAGTGCCATACGTGATACACGCCTGGGCGATCATGTCTCGAAAGAGACATGACTGACTGGGCAGAAGATTATCCCGCAGTAAGTTGCTATTGCTTTCTGCGGTAGACTGGTTGTCAGCCAAGGCTATAGAACCCAATCTGTCCTGTTATTTGACTCATAGCTAGAGGAAGACGCCATGTACTATATTATTACATAGTAATAAGTGGGGGATCCTTTTATTACTTCATAACAATAGAAAACCGATCCCCCACTTTATGACCAGTAGAAGCCTTAATCATGATCCCAACTATTATATTCAGTCAGTCAGTTAAGTGCAATACATGATACACGCTTGGGCGATCATGTCTCGAAAGAGACATGACTGACTGGGCAGAAGATTATCCCGCAGTAAGTTGCTATTGCTTTCTGCGGTAGACTGGTTGCCAGCCAAGGCTATAGAACCCAAACTGCTATTTAACCCATAACTGGAAGGAAGAGACGGATTAATACCTTTCCCAAAGGTATTTGCGCACAAGTGAATGCAATGGATTCAACTGGAATTCGAACTCGGCTCCCCGGCTTCTCGTTCCGAGCCGATATCCACTGTACCACAACGCACATCCTACATTTATTACCACTGCTTATTAATCCCTTCATTTTTACTGGTATTATCCTAGGTAAACACTTTCTTAAATAAAAAGTTCCAATCGATTAAAAAATATGGGGAATAATTTTTGCAGGTCATCATTCTTGACATGGCGGCATCAGCCACAACGAAATGAATTCTTCCAATTGGTACATATACCTCCCCTCACAAGAGGTGAAAGGGAGTAGCTAGTAGATAGCCTGTAGAGAACGCCCTTAACATAGTCGAGAGTCCTCTACGAACACTGATACTGTAACGACCATTACGAGTCCCAGTTCGAGGGTCCAAATATACATTACTCACCAACCGTATTTATTGTTCTACGAAGTTCCAAGTAGTTGTGCGTTGTGGCGCAGTGGATATCTACTCGGAACAACAAATCGGGGAGCCGAGTTCGAATTCCAGTTGAATTCATTGCATTCACTTACGCATAAATACTCTTGGGAAAGTTATTAATCCGTCTCTTCCCTCCAGTTAGGAATTAAATAACAGGACAGATTGGGTTCTATAGCCTTGGCTGGCAACCAGTCTACCGCAGAAAGTAATGGCAACCTACTACGGGGTAATCTTCTGCCCAGTCAGTCAGGTCTCTTTCGAGACATGATCGCCCAAGCGTGTATCACGTGTGGTACTTAAGTTACTGACTGAATATAATAGTTGAAAACATGATTAAGGCTTCTACTGGTCATAAAGTGGTGGATCAGTTTTCTATTGTTATGAAGTAATAAACTGATCCCCCACTTATTACTATGTAATAGTATAATACATCGCGTCACCGTCTATGAGTCAAATAACAGGACAGATTGGGTTCTATAGACTTGGCTGGCAACCAGTCTACCGCAAAAAGCAATAGCAACTTACTGCGGGATAATCTTCTGCCCAGTCAGTCATGTCTCTTTCGAGACATGATCGCCCAAGCGTGTATCACGTTTGGCACTTAACTGACTGAATGAATATAATAGTTGGAATCATGATTAAAACTTCAACTGGTCATAAAGTGGGGGATCGGTTTTCTATTGTTATGAAGTAATAAACTGATCCCCCATTAATTACTACGTAATAATATAATACATCGCGTCTATCTCTAGCTATGAGTTAAATAACAGGACAGATTGGGTTCTATAGCCTTGGTCGACAACCAGTCTACCCTAGTAACCAATGGCAACCTACTGCGGGATAACCTTCTGCCCAGTCAGTCATGTCTCTTTCGAGACATGATCGCCCAACGCGTGTATCACGTATGGCACTTAACTGACTGACTAACGAAGTTCCAAGTGTTGCATTTTACCGTGTTAATATATATTCGTTGTTTCCTATTTTAGTTGTTCTGTGTTATTCTTGCTGGACCTTTTCGCGGTTCCACGACACTTAATCAAATAAATGTTTTTATCGACTTACAAAGGAGAAATCCTATTCATAATATCGATAAAATGTTAAATCGATCATTGGTTTTTACTGACTTATCAGCATTTTTTTATCCACAAAAACTTAGAAAACGTAACATCCACAAGGCATAGTTTGGGCAAGAGAGTCAGAGAAAGTAACGAGACACTTAAAACTAAAGTTTATTGGAAAAAACAAAAGTATTTATACGAAAAGCACAGGCTAGAAGTGCGACAGAAGAAACTGTTAGCATAGAACTTACGGTTACATCTAAACTGTAAAATGATAAGACCTTAACACAAATACACTACTGCATTGAAAGTCTAGGTTGTTGAACTTTTTAGGCACCCTTGTATACTAGTGAGCCATCCATGAGCTGACTCATTTTAAAGTTCACCAGCAGAAGGGTTAACCAATCAGAAGGCTCAAAATATTCAACGTGACGTGTATAAAGGCGACTATATTTTCCTAAGTATTGGCTATATAGTCAGATTCAGTAGAGTGTTTGATTCGTGAGAGTTCATTTTTGATATTGTTTACTTGAACAGATTACGTACTGCTCTGTATTCTATATGCATGAACTATGGTGGACATGGTCAACAAAGGTTAAAGGCCCTGCACGCTTCCACTGCGCTGTATTCTATATTCATAAACTATGGTGGACATGGTCATCATTGGTACTATAGCAAAAAGTTCATTAGAACAATTCCCATAAAAGTATTTGTAGAAAAGGCGCAAGGAAGCTACATTAGGGTGGTGAAAAAAATGCCTGAAGCCGATATACTTGAACGAGACCAATAATATAGCTTATTCTTCTTTGGATTTATCAAAGAGCTCTTTATAAATAGCAGTATAGGACGAATAGTAGATCTATAGATATGCAAGATAGATTCTGACGAGAAAAAAATGTCTTTCTCGGCACAGTAAATCAACTTTCTTAGCTTCTGCTCCTTCAATGTGCCGTGTCTCTTCAGGACGTAGGCGATCATGGCTTTCACATCTGCTCTGTCATTCATTTTCTTAAGCCGATCAAGTATGTCACGCGTTTAATTCCGCTGTCTTTATTTGTCCTGTGAGCATCAGATGCTCCAAACCCTCTTTCCTCATTACATGTCCCAGAAACTTTTACTGATGTTTAGTATCAGTTTCCTTTACGTTTCCATTTTTTTCCAAAACCTCGTCGTTCGGTCCCCAGCATCCTTCTGTAGAACCACATTTCAGTGGCTTCAAGTTTTTCAGCATTCACTAGACAGAGCTGCAGACTTAGCACCGCAAAAAATTTGTGACCGTTAAAAATAATTGATAACTGGATATTTTCTATCAGTCAATCAGGTAAGTGGCATAAGTGATAGACGCTTGAGCGATCATGTCTCAAGAAAGACATCACTGGGTAGAAAATAATGCGTATGGATGTACACAACGGCACACATATACATATATGTTATGGTATAACACACCTATTCTATAGTGAATAGACTCTCCCACCTAATTTAAGTAGGAGCAGTAAGAGGAACGAAAGTCAGTCGATGTTGGACGATAGTAGTCGACAGTTAGTCGAATACAAAAGTAGTCAGCGACCTGGCAAGATTATATTGCGTAATACATATTATATCAAGTTCCAAACGTTTCGTTTTGTCTGATAAAATGAGCTAATTTAGCTTATTGAAATAAATTATAATTTATAGCCAATTTAAATGTCGTGTTGACTTTTCATTTATATATATATATATATATATATATATATATATATATATATATATATATATCCAATCCGTAAACGGTGAGGATAATCCAACAAGATTAACTTAATATAAAATGTTATGTGTTATATCTATATAGAGAGCTCAAATGGTCTGATGAAATGAGCTAATTGAACTGATAGAATATTTAATTTATATTTAAATGGCGTGTTGAGTTTTCCTTTATATATATATATATATATATATATATAATGCTCTCAATGCAATTGAGCTCTCTAGAGAGGAAAATTTTAAAAACAGTTCCCACTTCTGTGATTTACGCGTTACTCTTTAATTATGAATTGAGTTCTCCCGGTGACTGGCGACTGTATATACCGCATATATATAACACGCTACAATTTTCTTTCTCTCATTCCATGCGCTGATAGCTTAGGCGGTAGGGGACTCCGGCTGACACCAAATCGGTCGAGTTTTGATATATATGATAATTTATATATATATATATATATATATATATATATATATATATATATATATATTAATCCAAGCGGAAAAAGCAGGAAGGTAAATTCCAAAAACCCGATCCTAACTAATATTAAAAATTTTATTTTAATATTAAAAAATGATACAGGAAGAGAGCTCCATGTAATACAATATTACAGAGCAAATATAAATTTAAAAAGGATTAATTCAAGGTGAAAATCCCCACGTGGGATAACACATCACCTCAACAACAAAAAAATCCTTTCAGCTGAAAGGATTTTTTTGTTGCTGAGGTGATGTGATATCCCCCGTGGGGATTTTCATATTCGAAATGGTCTTCCAACATCCTTGAATTAATCCTATTTTATATATATATATATATATATATATATATATATATATATATATATATAATTTTAAAGTATGCAATATTTACACTTTTTTTCATTTTGTTAATAATTGTTACCAGGACCGGTGTGTACGACACCCCGAACCCACCGGCCGGGAAGGGAGTCTGATTGGGGACCCCGGGCAGTACTTTGTGGCCATCGCTATCTTATCAACATTTGTTTTTAACTATATTTATATACGTTACAATTAGACTAAGCACAACTCACTATTAAAGTATAAAACATTTTCACGGATGTGAAAGCGATTCTGGGGTCTATTGTTTCTCGTTAAAATACATGAATTTGTTCTGTTCTTGCTAAGTCTCGAAAACACACTATATAAAATTTACTATCTTTTTTTATCAATAATATTGAACGCGTTATTCAACTTTTAACAAGACAAATATCAAGTTGATGTTAAAAATTGCTGCAAAATATTGTTGATTTACTTAAGATAGAATGAATGGTCATCAGTAAAAAGGGCAGCCCAAAATACCAAATACAGATCGGGAATGCTAAAATCAAGCA
Source organism: Ascarosepion bandense (assembly GCA_037127315.1). Classification (NCBI taxonomy): domain Eukaryota; kingdom Metazoa; phylum Mollusca; class Cephalopoda; order Sepiida; family Sepiidae; genus Ascarosepion; species Ascarosepion bandense. The sequence continues at coordinate 1,289,380 of JBBBDQ010001753.1, forward strand.
GGTACAAAAATTGAAATGTCTGTGAAGTTTTCTAACAGAAGATAGAAAGTGTGACACAGAAATCCGAAGGCGAATTGTTATGGCGAAGGAAGCATTCCAGAAGTTTTTTTAAAAAATCATTTCACCCCAAACAAGGCATTCCATTGCCACTATTGCGCATGGGGCTACATAGGGGAAGGTAAAGAGGAGGAGTGGTTAGGTGTAGGAAATGTCAGAAGGAAGGTGATGGATGGGTAAGGATACCGAGGATGAGGGTTGGGCAGATGGGAAGAGTGTTTGAAAGAATGGGAGCGAGTTAGTGTGTTAGAAATTGCCTATTGGCCTTACATTTAAACTCCTGGAGATTGTAGCCGTCGGGGAAGCAATCATGTGGAAGGGAATTCCACAGTCGGAAAGTGCGAGAAAAGAAACTGTTGGAGTAGAAGTTGCGGTTGCATTTTATCGGTCTCACTGTAAAAGGGTGGGATCTAGTTGCTAATCTAGTTTCTCGTGCAAATTCGTATCTAGGGGGCACCAGTGATCCAAGTTCATTGGAGCAAAAGCCGTGAAAGTATTTATAGAAGAGACACAGGGAAGCCACGTCGCGCCGGTGAGAGAGAGAGACTGCAGGCGGTCTGCCAAGTTGGTATCTATCACATTACAGACCCTCCGCTGTACCTTGTCGAGAAGCCAGAGGAGAATAGCAGGAACACCCGACTAGATATGGCAGCAGTATTCAATGCACGGGCGGATGGTAGATTTATAAATGTGCAAGATAGATTCAGACGGAAAAAACTTCCGGGCCCTGCACAGAGAACCGACTTTCATAGCAGCGGATTTAGCAATGGATTCGATATAGTCATTCCATTTGAGGTCCATGCTAATGGGAGGTAGGTGCGATTGTCTATGATGGCTAGTAGCTTTGTTTTAGAAGCATTAAAGCTTACGAGCCATTTCTTACCCCAGTCCACTACGGATTGGAGGTCCTTTTCAAGTTCGGCTGCAAGGTTAGCTTTGTCGCCTACACCAGTTTTTTGGTCGAGGCGAGAGTAAACTTTGGTGTCATCGGCGTACATACCTACTTGGGATATTATGGAATCAGGGAGATCATTAATGTATATCAGAAAGAGTGTAGGACCTAGGATAGAGCCTTGAGGGACACCTGCGTTCGTATGGTAGTTCTTGAGTAAGATATTAAGAAACAGGACAATTTCGCTAGAAACAAGGAAGAGAATACTGGATTGCTATGTGTTGTCAGTTCTTCAATACGGCAGTGAATACTGGACAATATCACCGAAGATGAAAGGAATATTTTAAACAACTGAAATGTGGTTCTACAGAAGGATGCTGCGAATATTATGGATCAAGCATGTGGGCAATGATGAGGTTTTGGAAAGGAAGGAAATTAATACTGAGCATCAGGAAGAGACAGATGAAGTTCCTGGGACATGCAGCGAGGAAGGAGGGCTTGGAGAACCTGATACTAACAGGCCAGATAGAGAGGAAAGAGACAGGGGAAGGACCTAATCAGGTGGATGATGGAACGAGGGTTGCGAGGTGTAACAGGAGAAAGCGTGCTAAGAGCCACCAGGGACAGGGAAAAGTGGAAGGCCATGATCGCCTACGTTCTGAAAGGACAAGGCAGAAAGAAGAAGAAGAAGAAGAAGAAGAAGAAGAAGAAGAAGAAGAAGAAGAAGAATTCTCTATTATGACATGTCTCTAATTTGTATTTAGAAACATTGTATTTTTCCAGTCGAATTGTTTACTTATATTGCATAGGAGACATTATTATACATAATTCTTCTTCTTCTTCTTCTTCTTCTTCTTCTTCTTCTTCTTCTTCTTCTTCTTCTTCTTCTGTGTGCCCTGTTCCTTCAGGACGTAGGCGATCATGGCTCTCCATGTCTCCCTATCCCTTGTGGCTCTTAGTATGTTTGCTCCTGTTGCTCCTGGCAACCCCCGTTCCGTCATCCACCTGATCAGACCCTGCAAATATGTTATCCGCTGCCTTCCTCTGTCTCTCCTTCCTTCTATCTGTCCAGTCAGTATCAGGTTCTCCAGGCTCTCCTTCCTCATTGCATGTCCCAGGAACTTCAGTTGTCTCTTCCTGTTGCTCAGCATCAATTTCCTTTTTGTTGCCATTCTTTCTAACACCTCGTCGTTGCTTGTATGCTCAGTCCACGATATCCGTAGCATCCTTCTGTAGAACCACATTTCGGCCGCTTCCAGTTTTGTCCTTATTTTCGATGATATTGTCCAGCATTCACAGCCGTATTGAAGAACTGACATCACGTAGCAGTCTAGCACTCTTTTCTTCGTTTCTATTGAGATTTTCCTGTGTGTTAGTATTTTGCTCATCTTCTAGAACGCGTCCTTTGCTATGCCAATTCGTCTTCGGATCTCCGAGTTCGTGTGCACTTTAAAAATGTATAACTTTCTTTGTATTTGTGATAGAAATAATCTGTAGAAATGAGCTTGAACAATTAAACTTGAAAGATAATAGTGTTTCAACAAGATGGAGCTTCTTGTCAGTTTGCTCTGCGTGTTAGACAGCTTCTAAATCAGGAATTTCCTAACAGATGGATCGGAAGGGTTGGACCATTTTATTGGCCTTCACGTTCGTCATTAGGTTTTTTTCACGTGAAAACAATTGTGTATGCAATCAAACTTAGTTCATTAGAAAATTTAAAAGCTAAAATAACTAATTTGATTTCAGGCATTACTGTAAATCAGTTGGCAAATGTTTACCTTGAACTGCAAAATCGTATTACCCTTTGTATTGCTAATGATGGCGGACATGTGGAAACTTAAATAAAATTTCAATAAAACCTTAAAAAATGTAGATTTACTTGTTTTTTGTTTTTTTTAAATCATATCACCCCGAGCAAGGCGGTAACGCCACTGATGTGCAGGGGGCTACGTAAGAGTGAAAAGATTTGGAAAAGAGAAAGCTGGAAACCACATCCTAAACAGGGAACAAGGGATGAGCCTCTACACCTGTACAATAGACGTGGGTGGTGTGTAAACCGGGCGATAGTTTAGTCTATCTACTCCAATGTTTTTTTTACAAATTATTTCTATCGTAAATAAACTTACGTTATGTTGTAAACTTTTTAAAGTGCACACGAACTTTATGGACACACTGTATGAATAGAACTTTATGAAAATTGATATTCAGTACTGTTGAGGCCCCATATCATATTGGGGAGTGGAGAGGATGAAACACTTGTACCGGCCCTGTGAAAACCATTTGATCCAGGTGTATAAAATTTAATGTTTTTTTTATTTATAATGTTGAATGTGTTAGAAGTTTTTAAATTTTTAATAAGAAAAATTTCAAGTTGATGTTAAAATTGGCCGTAAAAAACATTGTTGATTTATTCAAGAAAGATCGACCTCTTTATGACATGTCTCTAATTTGTATTTAAATACATTGTAGTTATTTTCAATTTTACTACCTGAAATGTTCACCTGTATTGCATAGGATCCATTATTGTACATAATTAGGTTACAATAAAATTAACGTTTCATATGAATACTTTATGAGAATCATGATGAAGTGGAGTGGAGGATCTCGTATCATAGATTCGGGGGGAGGGCTGTATCAGAGATTTGTGGGTAGCACGAGAAACTTGAACCTGCCCTTCCCTGACGACAACTCATAAGGAATGTGGAGAGTGCAATTCATGTCTGCAAAAGATAACCGTCTGTCCCGGGCAAAGTGCCATATACTGATTGCATTCATCCATTTCTCAATAAATCACGCCCTTCATGATTTTTCTTTGTTAATTAGTGTCATGGTGCCCTCCTACGAAGAATGGACTCTTCTTCTTGTTATATATGACTAGCAGTATAGCCCGGCGTTGCTCGGGTGTAATGAAAGCTTGAAAACTAATCCATGGTCCTGGAGCTCAGACTCTTTGGACGTTAGCACGAAAGACTAAAAAACAATGGTTGTTTCCAGTTAAACCGAAACCATAGACTGAAAGAAAAATGAATGGATGTAAGTCAAATTTTGATTTCCTGGTATCGATATCAAATAAGTTTTTTCGTCGGAAACTGAATTTTGAAGGCTAAATAAGTCCTCTGAGTAAATGGTATCATGGCTGAGGCTAAGAACTACAATTATACCTACTTAGAGCCAAACCCGAAGCAAAAACTAAAATAAAAGGGCGAAAAAAATACAAACATATAGGCAGATAAACAGATACACACACAGACATCTTGCTTTATATATATATACATATATTATCGATTTTCTGCACTATTGTAAGAACTGCAACCTTGAAACTTCTGAATATCGTTTCTTATGTCTTTGTCTATGAGTGTATCAAATTTGATTAAAACCACGCCTTCTATAACCCGATGTTTTCGATTATCGATATTTATCGGGGGTACCTCAACACAAAACCTAGATAAGAACATACGCAGACGCTCATAGTGCAACTGTAAATTTTCAAGAAAATCGATTCAGCCGTTTCGGAGTCTATATGTAACGGAGACATACACACACACACACACACACACACACACACACACACACACACACACAGACAAAGTTACATTTATATAAGTTTAGATTACGTGCGTGACTTCCGGAAGTTAAGTACGCAGTTAAAGTCAGCTACGATGCAGGCAATAAGCAGCGTAATTATACCGTTCGGACTTCCTTATTTCTATTTTACTTATTAGTAAGACTTACTTTGTACATATGGTCTTGTTATGCTAATACACTGTTTTGTAGCTTCCTGTTGTGTTCCGCGTCTTACTTCCGGCCACCCCGGTCACTAAAACTTTGCGGCGAAATTTCGCCACAACAACTCCACAAAAAATTGGCAAGGCAATAAAGCCGCTAAGACGCTAATACGATAAAAATACTGTTAAGGAGAAATAACAATAAAAGGAGAAGAAATAAGGGAGACGATAACGACCGACACTACATTTAGATTTTCGAAGATCAACATTGTCTGGTGAGGGGGGGGGCAAGAAACCGGAAGAGAGTTCCACAATCGAGATAAACAAAAACCTGTTTTTTTTAAAAAAAAGTTTTATAATTATATCACCCCAAGCATGGCAGTTTACTGTCACTGGTGCGCAGGGGATTACACAGGAGGAGAGCTATGAGTAAGAGTGACAGGTTATAGGGGGTATGAGGAAGTGGGTAAGAGAAGGATGAGAATACTGATGGGAGTGGAGTGGACGGAGAAAGGGGCATGAGAGAGAGAGGATGCAGGTTAGCGAGATAGGAGATGACTATTGAGTTAACATTTAAATTCTAGGAGATTGTAGGTGTCGGGCTATCTATCTATCTATCTATCTATCTATCTATCTATCTATCTTAGTCTCTTCATATCTATCTATCTATCTATCTATCTATCTATCTATCTATCTCATTCTGTTCATATCTATCTATCTATCTATCTATCTATGTCTGTTCATTATCTATCTATCTATCTCATTCTCTCTCTTATCTATCTATCTATCTATCTATCTATCTATCTATCTATCTATCTATCTATCTATCTATCTATCTATGTCTGTTCTATCTATCTATCTATCTATCTATCTATCTATCTATCTATCTATCTCATTCTGCTCTATCTATCTATCTATCTATCTATCTATCTATCTATCTATCTCATTCTGCTCATATCTATCTATCTATCTATCTATCTATCTATCTATCTATCGATCTCATTCTGATCTATATCTATCTATCTATCTATCTATCTATCTATCTATCTATCTATCTATCTATCTATCTATCTATCTATGTCTGTTCATTATCTATCTATCTATCTATCTATCTATCTATCTATCTATCTATCTATCTATGTCTGTTCGTATCTATCTATCTATCTATCTATCTATCTATCTATCTATCTATCCATCTATCTATCTCATTCTGCTCATATCTATCTATCTATCTATCTATCTATCTATCTATCTATCTATCTATCTATCTATCTATCTATCTCATTTTGCTCATATCTATCTATCTATCTATCTATCTATCTATCTATCTATCTATCTATCTATGTCTGTTCTATCTTATCTATCTATCTATCTATCTATCTATCTATCTATCTATCTATCTATCTATCTCATCTCTATACTCATATCTATCTATCTATCTATCTATCTATCTATCTGTCTATCTATCTATCTATGTCTGTTCATTATCTATCTATCTATCTATCTATCTATCTATCTCATTCTGCTCATTATCTATCTATGTATCTATCTATCTATCTTTTTTATAATCATATCGCCCCAATTAAGGCATGATACTGCCACTGTTTTGCAGGGGGTTACATAGGAGGAAAATTAGAGACTGGAGATCATAGTTGTCGGGGAAGCAAGTCAACGGAGGGGAATTCCGCAGGCGGGAAATGGGAGAAAAGAAGCTACTAGAGTAGAAGTTGAGGTTACATTTTATTGGTTTCACGGTAAAAGGGTCGGAGCTAGTTGCTCATCTTGTGGCTCCAGTAAATTCATACATAGGGGGTCTCCAGTAAATTCATACATAGGGGGTCACCAGTAAATTCATACATAGGGGGTCACCAGTAAATTCATACATAGGGGTCACCAGTGAGCTAAGTTCATCGGAGCAGAAACCGTGAAAGTATTTGTAGAAGAGACACAGGGAAGACACATTGCGCCAGTGAGCGTAGAGCTTATGGTTACATCTAGCAACCTCAACTGAAAAATAATGACACCTTTTCACCAATCTAATTTTTCTCTGTCTTCTTTTATTTACCGTGTTCTTTCAGGACGTGGGCGATTGTGACCCACCACATTTCCCTCTTCTTTGTAGCTCTTAACATTTTTCTCTTGGTATTTCTCCCAAACCCTGATCTCCCATCGCTTACTCATGCTCATCAAGTATGCAAAGCATTCCTTTCCCCTGTCTCTTTTCCTCTCTCCGCCTTGTAAGTATTAGATTCTCCAAGCCGTTCTTCCTCATAAACTTCAGCTGTCAGTTGCTCACATGTTCGGTCCAGGGTATCCTCAGCATCTTTTCTTCGTCTCAAACGAATTTTTTCTACTATCCATGAAACCGAGGTACCGACCTTCTTCAGGTGACTGGGATTTTGAACCGAAGCCTCGTTTTCGATCTCTGGAGTAGATTGTACGAAAGTGGCGAACAAAACGTTAGAAAATTGAGTTGAATAGAGATAACTCACACATGCAGAAGTTGCATGATTCATAGAACGAGAACAATCTACTCCAGTGATTGAAATAAAGAGTTCGGTTCCACGTTCCAATCACCTGAAAAAGGTCGGAACATACAACGCCAAAATGCTATAAATGCAACAACAAAGATGAGGACAACAATAAAGATGAGGACAACAATGCAAACAGAGTAAAAAGTGTAAATAATAAACATCAGTCAGTTACACAAACATATCTAAACTTATTTATATATGGAACTTTGTCTGTGTGTGTGTATGTGTGCGTGTGTCCGTTACCTATAGACTCCGAAACGGCTGAACCGATGTTCTTGAAAATTTACACAGTTTTACTATATGCGTCTGCGAGTGTTCTTAGCTAGGTTTTGCGTCGAGGTACCGCCGATAAATATCGAAAATCGATAATCGAAACAATCAGGTTATAGAAGTAATGGTCCAATTTTAATCAAATTTGATACACTCATAGACAAAGACATAAGAAACGATATTCAGAAGTTTCAAGGTTGCAGTTCTCACAATAGTGCAGAAAATCAATAATATATATATATAAGGCAAGAAGTTTGTGTGTGCGTCTGTTTATCTGCCTGTATGTCTGTATTTTTTCAGCTCTTTTATTTTACTTTTTGCTTCGGGTTTGGCTCTAAGTAGGTATAATTGTAGTTCTTAGTCTCATCCATGATACCATTTACTCAGAGGACTTATTTAGCCTTCAAAATTTAGTTTACGACGAAAAAAACTTATTTGATATCGATACCAGGAAATCAAAATTTGACTTACATCTAATCATTTTTCTTTCAGTCTATGGTTTCGCTTTAAGTGGAAACAACTATTGCTTTCGTGCCAACGTCCAAAGAGTCTGAGCTCCAGGACCATGAATTAGTTTTAAAGCTTTCATAACACCCGAGCAACGCCGGGCTATACTGCTAGTATATCTATAAAACTATATATTATTAAATTTCTTAACTGATCAACTTGAATCTATGGTTCCGAAACTGTCTCCGGAGGAAGATTTCATCTTTCTGGATGATAATGCACCCATTCATACTGCTAAAGTTGTAGCTGAATGGTACGAGGAACATTCTAGGGAAGAAGAGTATCTTATCTGACCACCATAGTCCACAGATCTCAACATTATTAAAAATTTATGGTTCATTTTAGTAAAACAAACGAGGAGTCGATATTCGCCACTATCATCATTGAAAGACAGTTTTAACTGACGAATCGATAAAAATTCGTCTTGAAGCAACTCAGACATTGTACGGTTCGATCCCACGCAGAATTCAACTTTTAATTATTACCAAATGTGGTTCTATTCTATATTGAAATAAATTTGCTTGAAAGTTCAAAGTGTTTCCATTATTTTGTCCATCCCCCCTCTCTCTCTTTATATATATATATATATATATATATATATATATATATATATATATATATATATATATATATCAGCTTGTAGTGTGGGTATAGAAGAATCTAAAGGAGTGTCCTGTACATACAGTCGTAGGATAACTCTCTAAGAGAGCTCTAAACATATATGTATATAAATACATATAGAGCAAATATAAGAAAAATTAAGGCAGGCACGTTATTTCATGGTGAATCGAAAGTATGGGCCTATTTCAGGCGAACCATCATCAGCTTCCGGTTTTATTTTACAAAGGATTTTACATGAATCGTGTAATATATAAATATATATATATATATATAAGGTGTATGGGAACTTCGCTTCCAACACGATACATATGTCATAAATTTCAGTCACGTGGGGAACGAAATCACATGTTCATACTTTCGTTCGAATTTAATGTATTCAATGTGGACAAAAGTTTCAAGGGGCCTTACTTTTGGAAACTTGACATATTTTTCAACAAGAAATTCATGACAGGTGATAAGATTGGAAAAAAAACCGCTTAAGTGCTCATTTAGAAGTAGACATTAGGCATTTGCTTAACAGATTTGAACTTTAGATACTCACGAAAGACATCTTCTCAAGTATATATATATATATATATATATATATATATATATAATTTTTTTATCATTTGCCATGTGAAAGGTACGTCAAATATTCAAGGAGTGTTAAGTGCGTTCACTTTGCTTGAAATATTTCAAATTATCTAAGACGACTGACACAAATTACGACAGAATTTTTTTAAATACGGCTTATTGCTTTTAAAGAAATTTTTTCTAATGTTACACATTTTACAGTTTGTAACAAATTCAATTAATGCGCTTTCGATAAGTGTGCTAAAGTCTTTTATGCCAAAATTCGATTAGTGCCTGCATAATACTCAATTATGGCGCTACACTATCCTTCCGTTTTACTATATTAAATTGATTTATTTATTGTAATCGATTAATTAAAAAATTTTCAAAATTTCAAAATGAATAACTATTTTATTTGTCTTGTATTTTATCTAATTAATTAAATTAATTTAAAAAAATGGGCGGTAGATACATTTTATAATATAAGCCGATAATAATACATGTTTATTCTGAAGGAAGGTTGTGCATTGTGGTGCAGTAGTTATCGGCTCGGAAAGAGAAATCGGGGAGCCGAGTTCGAATTCTAGTTGATTTCCTTGCATTCACTTACTCACAAATACCCTTCGAAAAGGTATTAATCCATCTCTTCTCTCCAGGGTTATGGGTTAAATAACAAGACAGATTGGGTTCTATAGCTTTGGCTGGCAACCAGTCGACCGCAGAAAGAAATAGCAACCTACTGCGGGATAATCTTCTGCTCATTCAGTAATGTCTCTTTCAAGACATGATCGCCCATGCCTGTATCACCCATGGCACTTAACTGACTGACTATAATAGTTGAAAACATGATTAAGGCTTCTACTGGTCATAAAGTGGGGGATCGGTTTTCTTTTGTTATGAAGTAATAAACTGATCCCCCACTAATTACTACGTAATAGTATAATACATCACGTTTCCCTCTAGCTATGAGTCAAATAAGAGGACAGATTGGGTTCTATAGCCTTGGCTGGCAACCAGTCTACCGCAGAAAGTAATGGCAACCTACTGCGGAATAATCTTCTGCCCAGTCAGTCATGTCTCTTTCGAGACATGATCGCCCAAGCGTGTATCACGTATGGCACTTAACCGACTGACTAGATATGTACCAAGATTAACGTTGATAACCCTTCCGAAATGGGGCACGAAATTCATCCAGGCAAACCCGATTCATGCCTGCCCGTAATAAACGAATAAACTTTTAGAAAAGAAAAGAAAACTGGCCATTCGAATAAAATAAAAAAAAGTTACCCCTTTGTTTCTGGCTCGATAGCACATTTTTTTCTGTCGCTTTTTTAAAACAATAAAATCATTAAAGCAAGACAATAAAACCACTACGACTCAAGTTTTACAGAATATGAAAAAAAAATCTTTTATTAAGAAGCGTGTTCAATAAAGGAACAAGAATACTGAAGGAAACGATTGACACTGCATATAATTGTTTGAAGATAAAAGTCGGCTGGAAAACATGGAGTTGGAACTCTCTTCTACAAGCGAGAAATGTGATAAAAGATCACATTAGCATAGAACTTGCGGTTACCTCCGACCGATTTCAGTGTAAAATGATGAAACCATGCGCCAATCTCGTATTGCGTTTAAATTCCTAAAGTCAAGGTACCCTAGAAGGGAACTCACCCGAACAATTACCATGGAAATATATTTTTTTTTATAATCATATCGCCCCAAGCAAAGCATTTTACTGTCACTGTTTTGCAGGGAATTACATAAGAGGAAATTATGAGAAAGAGTGACAGGTTATAGGGGGTGTCAGGAAGTGGGTAAGAGAAGGATGAGAATACTGATGAGAGTCCAGTGGACGGAGAAAGGAGCATGAGAGAGAGGATGCAGGTTAGTGAGATAGGAGATGACTATTGACTTTACATTTAAATTATTGGAGATTGTAGCTGTCGGGGAAGCAAGTAAACGGAAGAGAATTCCACAGGCGGGAAGTGCGAGAAAAGAAGCTGTTGGAGTAGAATTTACAATTTATTGGTTTCACAGTAAAAGGGTAGGACCTAGTTGCTAATCTTGTAGCTCGAGTAAATTTATATATAGGGGCACCAGTTCATCGAAACAGAGGCCGTGAAATTATTTGTAGAAGAGACACAGGGAAGCCATATTGAGCCGGTGAGAAAGTGACTGTGTCTGAGCTGCCAAGTCGGGATCTATCACATTACAGATTCTCTGTGGGATTTTATCAAGGACACTTAGGTGGATAGCAGGAGCACCCGACCAGATATGGCAGCAGTATTCAATGCACGTGCGGATGGTTGATTTATATATGTGCAGGATTGTTTCAGATGGGGGGAAAAAATTCCTGGCTCTACACAGAGAACCGACTTTCTTAGCAGTGGATTTAGCTCTGGATTTATAGAAATGGCCCAAGGAACGAACGTTACGAGTCTCTCTTCTGGAGCACAGCAAGATATCTTCATTGCTCCCCCTCGTTCGGCATTAGGTAAAGGGTTAGCTATTTAAAAACGGCGTGAGTGTTTCCCCGAAGCAACACTATGGCAGGCGCACCAGATATTTGAGAAACAAACAATAAAATGCGAGAAAATTCTTACTGAATGCCGAAGTTTTTTTTGTTTTTATATTTAAGTCGTTATTTTGAAATAGTTCCACCCGAAATGGAATGCTTCCACCCGTTTCTCGTCCAGTATAAATAAAATAAAATAAAAATATAAAAATATGGTAAAACTCGGTGAGATACACGAGGTATTGCGGGTAAAAATAGTGTAGTTGGTGAGAAAAAAAGTATAGATAGCCACCGTGTACACGCACAGACGCACATATATATATATATATATATATATATATATATATATATATATATACACGCATACATACATGCATACATACACACACGCATACATACATACATACATACATACATACATACATATACACGCATACATGCATACATACATACATATACACATACATACATACACGCATGCATACATACATACACACACATACATATATACACACATACATAGATATATACACACATACATACAATACATACACACATACATACATATATATATATACACGCATACATACATACATACATATATACATACACACATACATACATATATACACGCATACATACATACATACATACATAGATTTTGTGTCGAGGTACACCCGATAAATATCGAAAATCCATAATCGAAAAATGGGGTTATAGAAGAAGTGATCCGATTTTAATCAAATTTCATACACTCATAGACAAAGACATAAGAAACGATATTCACGGTTGCAGTTCTTACAACAGTGCAGAAAATCGACAATACATATATATATATATATATATATATATATATATATAAAAGGCAAGATGTTTGTGTGTGTGTCTGTTTATCTGCCTGTATGTCTGTATATTTTTCAGCCCTTTTATTTTAGTTTTTGCTTCGGATTTGACTCTAAGTAGGTATAATTGTAGTTCTTAGTCTCAGCCATGATACCATTTACTCAGAGGACTTATTTAGCCTTCAAAATTCAGTTTATGACGAAAAAACTTATTTGATATCGATACCAGGAAATCAAAATTTGACTTACATCCATTCATTTTTCTTTCAGTCTACGGTTTCGCTTTAACTGGAAACAACTATTGCTTTTTAGTCTTTCGTGCCAACGTCCAAAGAGTCTGAGCTCCAGGACCATGGATTAGTTTTAAAGATTTCATTACACCCGAGCAACGCCGGGATATACTGCTAGTAAATGTACACACACACACACACACACACACACACACACACATATATATATATATATATATATATATATATATATATATATATATCCACGTGAATAAGGAACGAAGAAAATATTAAAAACGTTCAAAACATTAATTTAAATCAGTGCTCAATATAGAAATAGAGCTATGAATATTTATTATAAAATATACTTTAGAACATGTCCCAAATACAATCTACAACGAAAGTGTACCTTTTGTTTCGACATTGAAAGGACAGTGCCTCTTCAGGTAGTAAACTCTATTTTTGAAAAGTATAATCTATAATACTTTTCAAAAATTGAACAAAATATTGAACAAAATCGACGTCATTATAATAACCTAACCTGAGGAACCTTTCGGCCAACACTTTTCAAAGGCTTACGTCGGCTTTATTATAAATTGCAAATACAGTTCCAAGGAGAACACCAAATATTTTACTTACCAAAATGGGGGGAAAGATGAAGCTTGTCGAGAAGTAAATTTTAATCAAATAAATTAAAATAGCCCTCAGCGATCTATAAGAACAATTCAGGCTGTTCTGGAGTCAGCGATTGGTCAACACTTGATGGACAATCAAGTATGTGCCTCTCATTATGAGGACAAACGGTTTTCTGAACTGCACAGTACTTGCTCAGCTCATCAGTTACGTATTTTAGAAGCCGTTTGACTCAAAATCCAACAACCGAGCCTGTGTAGGCAGAAATAGAGATTTATTCGGTCCCTGCAATTACTGGGGGGTTTGTGAGTGTTACATTTTTTCCATTTCATCACTCTTATGGTGTTGTGTGTTTACACCCCCCCCCTTACATTTTAATTATTGGATTAAAATTTACTTTTAAACGAGCCCCATCTTTCCCCCCATTTTTGTGAGTTTTTAGTGATCTCCTTTTACAATTTATAATAAAGCCAACCAATATCTTTGAAAAGTGTTGGCCGAAAGGTTCCTCAGGTTAGGTTATTATAATGACGTCCATTTTGTTCAAAGCAATACACACACACACACACACACACACACACACACACACACACACACACACACACACACACACACACACACACACATATATATATATATATATATATATATTTTAATCATACCACCCCAAGCAAGGCGATAACGCCACTGATGCGCAGGGGGCTACGTAAGGGTAAGAAGAATGGAAAAGAGAAAGCCGGAAACCACATCCTAAACAGGGAACAAGGGATGGGCCTCTTCACCTGTTCAATAGAGGTGGGTGGAGTGTGAACCGGGCGATAGTTTAGTCTATCTACTCCAATTGAAAAAAAAAGAGATAGTGAAAAGATTGGAAAAGAGAAAACCGGAAACCGCATCCTAAACAGGGAACAAGGGATGAGCCTCTTCACCTGTTCAATAGACTTGGGTGGAGTGTGAACCGGGCGATAGTTTAGTCTATCTACTTCAATTGAAAAAAAAATAAAAGAGTGAAAAGATTGGAAAAGAGAAAACCGGAAACCGCATCCTAAACAGGAAACAAGGGATGAGCCTCTTCACCTGTTCAATAGATCTGGGTGGAGTGTGAACCGGACAATAGTTTAGTCTATCTACTCCAATTGAAAAAAAAATAAAAGAGTGAAAAGAATGGAAAAGAGAAAACCGGAAACCGCATCCTAAACAGGAAACAAGGGATGAGCCTCTTCACCTGTTCAATAGATGTGGGTGGAGTCTGAACCGGGCGATAGTTTAGTCTATCTACTCTAATATATATATATATATATATATATATATATATATATATTCAGAAATTATAACATGGATATGTTATAATTTCACGACAAAAGTGGCGATTTTGTTTCGATCACTTGATAAGAAACAAGAAGTGTCTAAACAAAATAGCTACTTTTGTTGTGAAATTATAACATATCCATGTTATAATTTCTGAATATATATATATATATATATATATATATATATATATATATATAATGTGTGTGTGTGTGTTCTTTTCCTGTATCACTCTACCTTCGCAACAGTCTTCACACCTGTGTTCACATCATTTTCTTGCCCTTTCTATGACACCCACCCTGTAACTGGTTCGTCTTTCTCTTTGCACTCCTCCTGCCTAAACTTTTACTCTCTTATGTAGCCCCCTGCGCACCAGTGGTAGTACCGCCTTGCTTGGAGTGAAACGATAAAAAAAAATATTATTTTCACCATTTATTTCACAACTAGTAACTTAACAAAAAATTTGTTACAATGAATTCACGATTTATTTATTTTCCTAAATTTTTAATATTACTGACTACTTTAAAATTGTACATAAAAGGCGCACACGTTATATTCATCAATCATTTTTACCACATGATTTCAAACATACGCACCGTAATGGGGGGCGCTAGAGGGTGTCGTCAGTGATGTCATCGCGAGGATCACTAGGGGGTTTCGGGTTCTTTCAATATCATACCCCCTCACCGCGCCGACCCGACCCGACCAGAGATGATCAGCCTTCGGCCCACCCTCGATAAGCGCTTTCAGACACTGGAAAATTACGTTTAAGCCCGGTACGAAACGCTGCAAATGCTTCCGATTGGCGACAGTCAGAGCCACTTTCCATTTAGAGGCGAACTGCACAAGAGCACGTCCAAAACATTAATTTAGACGCAGAATTTCGGGGAATTTTAGCTAACAATTTGGAATCCAGGCATTCTCTCTTTGGATCCATAACCAATTAGCTGTTCTTTCCGCTGTTTCGGTTATGGACTTGAGTGCTTTTCTTTTTTTTTTTACTCCCACTATCCCAATATCTGTTAAGGCTTTGCATAAGGATCTTGCTGCAAATCCTCTAGTCCCCACTTCTATAGGAGTGCAGCTAGCCCTCCAGCCTTTAACCCTGCAACTCTCCAGCAGTTCGTCATACATCCACCGTAGAAAAACATTAGATAGACATCTGAAGCTCTCAATATAAATAAACAGCCACCGCCGTATTCTTCTTCTATGTGCCTTTTCCCTTCAGGACGTAGTCGATTATGGCCTTCCTCGTCTCCCCATCTCTGGTGGCTCTTAGCACCTTTTCTCCTGTTACCTTACGCAACCCTTGTTCTGTCATCCACCAGCTCAGGCACTTCAAATATGTTATCTGCTGCTTTCCCCTGTCTCTTTTTCCCCTCTGTCTGGCCTGTTAGTATTAGGTTCTCCAAGCCCTCCTTCCTCACCGCATGTCCCAGGAACTTAAGCTGTCTCTTCCTGATGCTCAGTTTTAATTTCCTTTTCGTTTCCCTCCTTTCCAAGACCTCATCATTGCTCACATGCCCGATCCATGATTTCCGCGGCATTCGGTTTTATCACAGTTTATTTGTAGTCCTTTCTTGTCACTCTCTTCGGGTACCTTCTGTAGGAGGTCTTGTAGTTTCCTTTCCGTGTCTGCTATCAGCACTGTATCATCTGCGTACCTTCAGTCAGTTAAGTGCCATACGTGATACACGCTTGGGCGATCATGTCTCGAAAGAGACATGACTGACTGGGCAGAAGGTTATCCCGCAGTAGGTTGCCATTGCTTTCTGCGGTAGACTGGTTGCCGACCAAGGCTATAGAACCAAGTCTGTCCTGCTATTTAACCCATAACTGGAAGGAAGAGACTGATTAATACCTTTCCCAAAGGTATTTGCGCGAAAGTAAATACGTATGTTGTTCAAATTGTGGCCTCCGATGACAAATCCTGACATAAAATCTAAGGTCCTCAGAATAGAATAGTCTCGCTGTACAATGTAATTCTGCCACATTTTAAAATTAAAATAGGTAATATTTGTTTCAAATCAGATTAATTAAACTTTAAATAGGCTAATATTCCTCAAATTTTCAATAAAGCATATTTTATTTTTGGAAGATGTTTTTATTAAAGTGAATTGCATTCTAGTGACAGGTAAGCCAAAATATGGCGCCAAATTTAAAAATGTCATAAATTTCAAAACGAAAACTCCTTCCAGTCCATTCAAAATTATTTTGCAATGCTGCGAATTATTGAATTATGGAAAATATTCAATTTAATCTTTTGGTTTGAAATTAAAACTAAAATAAAAGCTTCAGAAAAAATATATTTTTCATTTTAAAAATTCATTTTAAACCTTATGTATCGCGAATCTGTGGAGGTACCTAATTTAAATAAAACTAGAATCTATGGAGGTAACTAATGTTAATTCTTATCATTTTTGTTATTAAATATCCCACACTGGGATCTCAAAGGATATACCAAAAAAAAAAGGTTAAGCGTTGTATGAACCTGAACGCAAATTTTCTGTGGATGATCACGTGATTAAAGCATTTTCTAAGCAAATTCTACTTATTAAATTGTTTGCTCTTTTAATTAAAGTAGTATTTTCTTAAAATTAAAATTATTGTCAAGTTCCTTACGGTGAGCAATTAATGTATTCAGTGTGTTGTTTTGTATAATATCCCTTTTGTGTTCATATATTGCTTACTTTAAGTTTAAATGCATTTTTTAACACGGCAGCAACTGTTAATTTATATTGACAGATTGAAATGCTTAACTACGGTAGATATATTTATTAAAAATAATTGATAACTATACCGTGAGCATGGCCGTATCTGACTACCGGGCACACCGGGCACGGGTCCGGGACGATCCGCGCAATCATAGTGAAAATCCGGGCAAGGAAAAGAAAGTAAGAAAGAAAGAAAGAAAGAAAAACGAAGAAAACATCCGAATGAACGCAGTAAAAATCTGTTTGTTTATTTATTAATTTTGGGAGAAAAGACTGGTTCTACTCAGAAAGTCCGAACCCGATTTCCTGCTTTCGTTCACGTTCTGTGCCTAATTTCCATTGGAATAGCCGAAAAAATCCGCAAAATTCATAGTTTCTGGAAACGGATGACACCGATGACGTCATCGCATTGTCAACTAATAAATCCGGGCAATTTTCTCTGTGCCCGGTGATTATTTTAGCATCAGCTACGGCCCTGACCGTGAGCACCTTTTATGGATAATTTTAAAATACTTATTAAATTTTAAAATTTAGGAAAATATTCTCATATTCATTAAGACAACTAATTAAATGAATTTAATGAATTTAATGAATTTTGGGTACTTCGGCTTTAAATCTAGTTTCGTTATCGCTCTTATTTTCTGATAATGTCGAGTTTGGATAAATATATATACATATATATATATATTAAAAAGGATTAATTCAAAGATGTTGAATGGCCATTTCGATATGAAGATCCCCACGGGGGATAACACATCACCTCAGCAACAGAAAAATCCTTTCAGAAACTGGAGAAAAATTAGTCTACTTTTCCTTTTTAAATAGATTTGCAAAGAAATTAAAAAAGAAAATAAAAAAGGAAAAATAAAGGAAAAGAAAAAAAAAGAAAAAGATAAAACAAAATAAAATCAAATAAACAAGAAAAGAAAAAATTGACATCGTCTGGGTTCGCAAAAAAAAGGAAAGAGAATAGTAACTAAAAATTAACGGACGGCCGTGTTGAATTGATGTAAGGTTAAGCAACACGGAAAAAAGGTGGGAGATAAGAGAGATAAAGGAAGGAAGGGAGGGAAAAAGAAAAGAAAAGAAAGAACATTTTTTTAAAATATTACAGACGCTGGACATATTCAAAAACCTTACTTCCCAAAAAAATTTAAAAATGTCATAAATTTCAAAACGAAAACTCCTTCCAGTCCATTCAAAATTATTTTGCAATGCTGCGAATTACTGAATTGTGGAAAATATTCAATTTAATCTTTTGGTTTGAAATTAAAACTAAAATAAAAGCTTCAGAAAAAATATATTTTTCATTTTAAAAATTCATTTTAAACCTTATGTATCGCGAATCTGTGGTGGTACCTAATTTAAATAAAACTAGAATCTATGGAGGTAACTAATGTACATTCTTTTCTTATCATTTTTGTTATTAAATATCCCACACTGGGATCTCAAAGGATATACCAAAAAAAAAAAAGGTTGAAGTATTAGAAAAAGGCCTTTACTTAAAAAGGCATAATTATTTATAAAAGGGAATAAAAAGATATAGGATTTAAAATAAAATTATTTTTTAAAAAATTAGGTCATTTGAATTAAACTAAATAAAGACAACACTAGGTAAACAAAAAAAATTACCTTCCTGCTTTTTTCCCTTGGATTTAAGTATCTGAATTAAAATATATATATATATATATATATATATATATATATATATATATATATGTGTGTGTGTGTGTGTGTGTGTGTGTGTGTGTGTGTGTGTGCATTTTTATGCAAAGAATTTGACACTTTAATTTAGTAGGTTTATACCGATTTCGAAGCACATAAAAGCAATAAATAAAGCAATAAATAAAGCATTATTTTAACGCTTTATTTATTGCTTTTAATGTACTTCGAAATCGGTATGAACCTACTCAGTTAAAGTGTCAAATTCAAATCAAATTAAAGTGTTTCAAATAAAAAGAAAAAGAAAGTAAAAGAAAAAGGAAATCAACCAGTCGCAAACGGGACCGATCCCAGAAAATATCAAATTTCTTAA
This sequence comes from Ascarosepion bandense, assembly GCA_037127315.1. Taxonomy (NCBI): domain Eukaryota; kingdom Metazoa; phylum Mollusca; class Cephalopoda; order Sepiida; family Sepiidae; genus Ascarosepion; species Ascarosepion bandense. The sequence goes on from JBBBDQ010001753.1 coordinate 1,308,815, forward strand.
TAATAGGAAAGTGGACCGGAACTCAACAGTAAAAAAAAAAACCTTGATGAGTGAAAAACATTATAACTGTGTTGTCACAAAACTTCGAAGTCGGTATGAAGCTGCTCAGTTAAAGTGACAAATTCTTTGCATTAATCTTATCAATGCTTTATATCTCCGCCCCGATATCGAACACTTTACGATAGAAAGCCTGCTTGCCAAAATAATTTTATCAGTAAAACTAGTGAAAAAAAAAAAAAAACAATCGTGGTGTCAAACATTATCAAAGTTCAACACTATATATATATATATATATATATATATATATATATATATGTCTGATTAAATAAATTACAAATATAATGTCTGCTTATTTTTAATAAAATCCTAATAATAATAATGTTATTCGTGAGTTTGAACACACGCTAATAACCTTCCCGGTATTATAATTGAAACACGTGAGAAATTCACTGTAAGTTTTAAAGAGGTTTCTTATTTTCCATTTCTCAATGTCCCAAGTACTTTCAATCTCCTTCTAAGATCATCTTCAGGGACGCAAGTAGTAGTAACAAAAGTAATTTAATAGAATCAGCTACTAATACTGTAGTAATGTTCTTTTTTTTTTTTTTTTTTTTTTTTCATGCTTTATTTTATTACGTGACATTACAACACAAAAAATCCATAGTGGGTAATTTTCACGTTCTAATGAACGCTACGCATAACTGTCAAGCAGAAAAATTACAGTAATTTATAGCAATACAATAGATATAGCAGCAAAATTTTATGTTTATTTTGTTACTATTACTTGCACTCCTGAAGATGATCTCAGAAGGAGATTGAAAGTACTTGGGACCTTGAGAAATGAAAAATAAAAACATCCTGCAGCTTCTTCTCTCGCACTTCCTGCATGTGGAACTCACTTCTATATTCTTGCTTTCCTGACGGCTACAACCTCCAGGAATTTAAATGCAATGTCATTACGCATCTATTAACCACTTGACTCTAGTTCTTTCCCCACCCCGTATATCATTTCCTTTCTCTCCACCTTTGCAACTGTCACCACCCCTGTATTCCCATCCTTCTCTTGCTCCTTTCTAACTGTTTCGTCTTCCTCTTCACTCTCTTCTACATAATCTTTTTACTCTTATGTAGCCCCCTGCACATCAGTGGCATTACCGCCTTGCTCGGGGTGATACGATTTAAAAAATCTTTAAAAGTTACACTCCTTTTCAGTTAGTCATGTTTCTTTCGAGACATGATCGCCCAAGCGTGTATCGCGTATGGCACTGAACTGTCAGTCAGTCGGTTAAGAGACATGACTGACTGGGCAGAAGATTATCCCGCAGTAGGTTGCCATTGCTTTCTGCAGTAGACTGGTTGCAGACCAAGGCTATAGAACCCAATCTGTCCTATTATTTAACCCATAACTGGAGGGAAGAGCCGGATTAATACCTTTCCCAAGGGTATTTGCGCCTAAGTGAATGCAAGGAATTCAACTGGAATTCGAACTCGGTTCCTCGATTTCTCGTTCCGAGCCGATATCCACTGCGCCACAATGCACATCCTTCACTGAACTGACTGATTCTAAAAAAAAAACATATTTCCAAAATAATTTAATTCATATGTGAATAAGTCCTAAAACTTTCATTAAAATCCAACAATTATTTGATCTTTTCAAGAATTTCCAAGCTAATGTGTCTGACACCGAAAAAAAAAAACCCGAAAATTTACTATGGTAATTTATAGTCCATCCACTGACGCGATAAAAACCAAAATTTCGAATGCTCTAAAAAGGATTAAAAATCATATTTAAGCAATAAAAATATGTGAATCTTTCTTCTTCATAATTCTTCTTCTCCTATGTGCCTCGTCCTTTCAGGACGTAGGCGATCATAGCTTTCCCCATCTCCCTATCCCTGGTGGCTATTAGCACGCTTTCTCTTGTTACACGATGCAACCCCTGTTCAGTCATCCACCTGCTCAGGCTCTTCAGACATGTTATCCGCTGTTTTCCTGTTTCTTTTCCCCCTAACTGACCTGTGAATATCAGGTTCTCCAAGCCCTCCTTCCTCATTGCAGGTCTCTTCCTGATGCTCAGTATTAATTTCCTTTTCGTTTCCATCTTTTCATTGCTCACATGCTCGGTCAATAATATCCGCGGCATCTTTCTGTAGAACCACATTTCAGTTGCTTAAAATTTTCCTTTCATCTTTGATCATATGGTCCAGCATGATATCCAAAATCTATATATATATAAAAGGCAATCTGTGAGTCTGTGTGTGACTGTTCCCTATGCACGCCTACATTTTTTAAAGCTACGCCATTCAAACTTTCTAGGGACACATATCTCCAGGAAAGCCAGGTCAACACATATTTTTTGAGTTTAAGTTCAGCAATTTTCCCTTTCGCACTTTTTGGCCAATGGAGTCGATTGTTTACATTTGCTCCTTAAAACATCTAAGATCTAAGATGGTTGCTGAATTACGTCACAGAAATCAAATCACACGTGTCAAACGCGACTAAAATACTTGTTTATTAAGAAAAAATGAGCCTTTATATTTAATATTTATTCCGACGTTTTAAAAATTCATTTGGTCAACAAAAAAAATGTGAATAATTTTCCCCGTAATTTTGAAACAAAAGAAATATTTTACAAAACAAAACGTGTTTTTTTAAACAAAACCAAAATATGTAAAATAAAAAGTGGTATCTTCTACTACTAAAACGTTCTGAATTGCACGGGCAACGCCGGGCTATGATGCTAGTATATATATTAAAAATTAATTAAATAATAAATAAATTTTCAGCGTCTCATGTTCGTGTGCATTTTCTTTCGCCAACGTTGTTATCAATTTAGTTCGATGAAGTCCTCAAGGCCGAAATGACTCACTCCAAAAACTTTTTACACTTTGTCATATATAGGGTGTATTTTGTTTCGCTATATAATTGGCTGTTTTCTCAGCGTGATCAGCTTGAGGTCATTACCACAAAATAAAAATAAAAAATATCGTGAACACTATAAGTAAGTCGAATCAAAAGACCTTTAGAACGTGAGCAGTGCATGTTGTCGATAAGAGACACAATGTCTCGTAATCCAGACGTCGTTACACATAAATTATATATATATATATAGGAAAAACTACTAAAAAGTTTTAAGTCAAAAATGTATTTTTTTAACAGTATTTATTTATATCTATTATTATATATATATATTTGATATTTCAGACCGGCCTCGGCCTTTCATCAGAAACAAATGATTTTAAAATTTAAACTAGAAGCGTCCGTCGCGAGAAGCGTCCATCGCGAGAAGCGTCCATCGTGTGATGTCGGTAGCAATAGATTTTGAATATATTTAAACCTAAACCTAACTGTAATAATACTTTTAAAGAAAATTTTTTAAGTGTATCTAAAAAATGTTCAAATATTAAAATATTTATAAAGATTCAAAATACCTAAGTCCCTATTTAACCCTAGCCTATGTGTATTTCACTTTAAAATCCAGTATTTTTCTTTCTTTCTGCCTGAGTATGTGGAACTAAAATCGAACTCTATCAGTAAACATTTGCAGTTTTCTAATGTGTGTCCTGGTTGATTGAAGTGTTCAGCTATGGGGGAATTTGTTTCTAATGAAAGGCCGAGGTTGGTCTGAAATATCAAATATATATATAATAATAGAAATAAATAAATACTGTCAAAAAATACATTTTTAAACTTACAACTTTTTAGTAGTTTTTCATATATATATATATATATATATATATATATATGATATTTCAGACCGGCCTCGGCCTCTCATCAGAAACAAATGATTTTAAAATTTAAACTAGAAGCGTCCGTCGCCAGATGTGTATATCACGTGATGTAGAAAGAAATAGAGTTTGCATATTTCTACATCACGTGATGTACACATCTCGCGACGGACGCTTCTAGTTTAAATTTTAAAATCATTTGTTTCTGATGAGAGGCCGAGGCCGGTCTGAAATATCATATATATATATATATATATATATATATATATATATATATATATATATATATATATTTGAATTCAGATACTTCAATCCAAGGGAAAAAAGCAGGAAGGTAAATTCCAAAAAACAGATCCTAATTAATATTAAAAATTTATTTTAATATTAAAAAATGATACAGGAAGAGAGCTCCATGTAATAAAATATTACAGAGCAAATATATATTAAAAAAGGATTAATTCAAAGATGTTGAATAGCCATTTCGATATGAAGATCCCCACGGGGGACGACACATCACCTCAGCAACAGAAAAAACCTTTCAGAAACTGGAGAAAAATTAGTCTACTTTTCCTTTTTAAATAGATTGCAAAGAAATTAAAAAATAAATAATAAAATAAAATAAAATAAAAATAAAAATAAAGGGAAAGAAAACGAAAAAGAAAACGAAAAAGAAAAAGAAAAAGATAGAATAAAATCAAATAAATAAGAAAAGAAAAAAATTGACATCGTCTGGGTTCGCAAAAAAAGGGAGAATGTAACTAAAAATTAACAGACAGCCGTGTTAAATCGACGTAAGTTTAAGCAACACGGAAAAAAGGTGGTAAGAGAGATATGATGGTTCCTACCAACCCTTTCTCAAAGAAAATAGTTCTCCCACCTATATAAATAGTTTATCCAACCACCCCAAGAATATTATAAGACAAATACCCAAGATAGTAAATAATAGGGTTAACCAATTATATATATATATATATATATATATATATATATATATATATATATTTTAATTCAGATACTTCAATCCAAGGGAAAAAAGCAGGAAGGTAAATTCCAAAACCCGATCGTAATTAATATTAAAAATTTTATTTTAATATTAAAAAATGATACAGGAAGAGAGCTCTATGTAATAAAATATTACAGACCATATATATATATATATATATATATATATATATATATATATATATATATATAATGTTTTAGAACATGTACATAATTTCTTCTATCTATGTCCTCTTCTCTATAATCATATGGCTGCTTCAGTGTTTGGACTCAAACACATCATCGTGAGAAATAAAGTTTTGGAATCATTCTCTGTTTATATTTGCTTCGTTGTTGTCGTGGGGGTTGGTTGGGGTTATTGGTAATTAAGTTAATGTGTTTCTCCACTGTTTTAAATTAATGTTTTGGACGGAAAAAGAATTTCTTTTTTTCTCTCCTCATTCTATACTCACTCGGATATATATATATATATATATATATATATATATATATATATATATATCATAATGAAAATCCACTTATACTGTCTTAATATCCTTTTTTAATATATATATATATATATATATATATATATATATATATATTAATTCAGATACTTTAATCCAAGGGAAAAAAGCAGGAAGGTAAATTCCAAAAACCCGATCCTAATTAATATTAAAAATTTTATTTTAATATTAAATATGATACAGGAAGAGAGCTCCATGTAATAAAATATTACAGAGCAAATATATATATATATATATATATATTAAAATAGGAATAATTCAATTAATTAATTCAATTCGATTAATTCGATTAATTAATTTTTTAATTAAAAAAGGATTCATTCAACATCATTGAATTAATCCTTTTTTAATTTATATATATATATATATATATATATATATATATAATAGATATAAATAAATACTGTCAAAAAAATACATTTTTAACTTAGAACTTTTTAGTAGCTTTTCCTATACATATTAAGACAGTATACGTGGATTATCACTATGCTATATATATATATATATATATATATGATTATCCGCAGACAGATTTGTTTCGTTGTATTACAGCTCATTGGTACAGTTAGACATCCGATTGCTTCTAGCCAGGATTGAAACCCGACATTAGTCGGCGATTCTACCTATGAGCTATGGGCGCTCGGTAGAGGAAGGCAAACTTTAGCGTGTTCAATACCATGTAAACACACGCCAGTAGTCGAGAGTGTTCAAATTCATTACAATGAACTATATATATAGTTATATTCGTCTCGAAAACCTTCCTCGAATACTTTCGAACGAAGGAAAAAAATGGTTTTAAAAAAGGAAAAGAGCTTAGGACATGAAAGTGTTCGGAGAAAAATCAGCAAGAAGCCCCCCTCCCCCCCCAAAAAAGAAAAAAAAACAGACACGAGTAACCATCTAACAGAAAGTGCTCAATACAAAGGTAGAGCGAACTTAACAGAACCTAATGAGCCAGACGAACCTACCTTTCACAGAGAGAGGAGGGGGAGGGAGGGAGAGAGAGATTGTTATAATAATAACATATGAGATTGCACGTCAAAGGCTTTCAAGTTTCGGTTCCAAGCGCACCATCATCAGGCAGTGAAATATTGTTCAGTTACGAGTCATATATAGTGATATCTAAACATATTTATAAATAGAATTTTGTCTGTGTGTGTGTCTGTGTGTGTGTCTGTGTGTGTGTCCGTTACCTATAGACTCCGGCTGAACCAATTTTCTTGAAAATTTACACAGTTTTTCTATAAGCGTCTGCGAATGTTCTTAGCTAGGTTTTGTGTCGAGGTACCCCCGATAAATATTGAAAATCGATAATCAAAAAAATCGGGTTAGAGAAATTTTTAATCAAATTTTTAATCAAATTTGATACACTCATAGACAAAGACAAAAGAAACGATATTCAGAAGTTTCAAGGTTGCAGTTCTTACAATAGTGCAGAAAATCAATAATATATATATATATATATATAAAGCAAGATGTTTGTGTGTATGTCTGTTTATCTGCCTGTATGTCTGTATTTTTTCAGCTCTTTTATTTTAGTTTTTGCTTCGGGTTTGGCTCTAAGTAGGTATAATTGTAGTTCTTAGTCTCAGCCATGATACCATTTACTCAGAGGACTTATTTAGCCTTCAAATTTCAGTTTACGACGAAAAAAACTTATTTGATATCGATACCAGGAAATTAAAATTTGACTTACATCCATTCATTTTTCTTTCAATCTACAGTTTCGCTTTAACTGGAAACAACTATTGCTTTTTAGTCTTTCGTGCCAACGTCCAAAGAGTCTGAGCTCCAGGACCATGGATTAGTTTTAAAGCTTTCATTACACTCGAGCAACGCCGGGCTATACTGCTAGTTATGAATATAAATAAAAACATAGATGCTACCATATTGAGTTTGAATATCTCCAAAATTTATTACGTAAAATTTCAAGATTTCAAACTTTCAGAAAATCTTTCAGATAAATTAATAAAAATTATTATAACATGATGAAAACATTAGGTAACAATAGGAAACGCTTAGATTTCAAAAAAAAATTCTTCCTCCTAATTCCTCTTTTACCAATCATTTTCAAAAGTTTGTTAAGTAGGCCAGGCACTGTTTTTCCTGTTTTTCTTTTCTTCAGTGAGTGTCAATTTTCCAAGGTTTCTTTCCTTATTTCTAGAAATTTCACCTCTTTCTTTCTGATGCTAAGCATAAGTGTTCTTTTTGTTTCCATTTTCTCTAAGATGTCATTGTTGCTCATCTGTTCAGTCCATGGTATTCTCAGCATCCTTCTGTAGAACCACATATCTGTTGCCACAGATCATCTATGAGGAGTGTCAAATATTCACTACCATATAGGAGGAACAATATTACATAACAGTTCGATACTCTTTTCTTTGTTTCTAATGAGCTTCCTGTTTCTTATTACTTTGCTTAGCTTTTGAAAGGCACTATAGACTATCCCATTGCTTATTCTGATTATGTTGTAGCGTTCTCCATTCTGTTAAAATGCTTCATAGATATTTAAATCTTTATAATTGCTTGATTTTGGTATCTCCAATTTGTAATTTGTATACTTGACATTTTTTTTTTGCTGGCAGCTATACATTATTTCTTCTTGCAATTGATGTTTAGTCCTTTCTGCTCATTTCCTTTATTACTTTTATGAGGAGATATTTTTTTTTTTTTTTGGTGTCTGTGTTCAACGCTGTATCATCTGCATATCAAATGTTGTTAAAATTGTGACCCCCCAGTAATGAATCCTGGTAGGAATGCTAATTTTCTTAGAATTCTATCAAGGAAACAATGCCACATTTAAAAATTTACCTACGTAACTGAAGTATATTATACACTGGTAATAGTTTCATTTCACAGTTGGATATTTTATTTGATTTACTGATTATATTATGACTTCTGTGATTTAATTAATTTTTTGTATCATCTAATGTGGCTTCCCTCTGTCTCTTTTACAAATACTTTCACAAATTCTACTCCAATAAGTTTAGCTTCCTGATACCCCCTATGCATGAATTTACTTGAGCTACTAGACTAGCAATTAGGTCCCACTCTTTCAATCAAATGTAACCACAACTTCGACTCTATCAGGTTCTTTTCTTGCATTTCCCATCTGTGGAATTTCCTTCCATATATTTGCTTTCCATATATTTGCTTCCTTGACAGCAACAATCTGATTTTAATCAAATTTGATACACTCATAGACAAAGACATAAGAAACGATATTCAGAAGTTTCAAGGTTGCAGTTCTTACAATAGTGCAGAAAATTTGATATCGATACCAGGAAATCAAAATTTGACTTACATCCATTCATTTTTCTTTCAGTCTGCGGTCAACTATTGCTTTTTAGTCTTTCGTGCCAACGTCCAAAGAGTCTGAGCTCCAGCACCATGGAATTGTTTTAAAGCTTTCATTACACCCGAGCAACGCCGGGTTATACTGCTAGTATATATATATATTCGGTATTGTCAGGTGATTTATAAGAACTAATTTTTCACGTTTTGAAACGTACAACAGGATTATTTTTTCGAACGCACGACTATAATTTTCAAACAACCGAAAATTTCCAAATTTAGCTAAATATCCATCCATTTCAGGCTGTTTGCATCTATCTATCTATTTATCTATCTATCTCATTCTGTTCATATCTATCTATCTATCTATCTATCTATCTATCTATCTATCTATCTATCTATCTATCTCAGTCTGTTCATATCTATCTATCTATCTATCTATCTATCTATCTATCTATCTATCTATCTATCACATTCTGTTCCTTATCTATCTAGATAGGTAGCCGTTTTGTTTGTTAACACTGCTATTACTGTATACTCCTTTGACTCCCTCAGCAATGTTCCTTATCTATCTATCTATCTATCTATCTATCTATCTATCTATCTATCTATCTATCTATGTTCTTATCCATCTAAAAAGAAATCTTTTTATTAAAAAATTTCTACAAACTATAAAAGGAAATTTAAATAAGCATGATTCTTTTCCAGACATAATTGATTGTTTTTAAAATTCAGATTATTTTCTGTTTTAACTTACCAATTTTTTATTGAGTCTATCGCATAAAATCTAAAATTAAATCAATTTTGGCTTAGAGCAGTTGTTCTTAACCCTTTTTTTTTTTTTAGCTCATGGTCATCTTCGAATACGAAAATTCTTCTGTGGCCAATAAAATTATTATAGTTCAAAAAGTAAATTTTAAATAGAACACGTTCAATAAAGATACATCTATGTCTGTTTAAAGGCAAAATTTTTCAAAAAAATAACATTTGATATACATTCGAATCAAACAAGTCCAAGAATTTAAGTACCTAGGAAGTGTTCTAACAGGAGATGGAAAGTGCGACACGGAGATCCGAAGACGAATTGGCATGGCAAAGGACGCGTTCCAGAAGATGAGCAAAATACTAACACACAGGAAGATCTCAATAGAAACGAAGAAAAGAGTGCTAGACTGCTACGTGATGTCAGTTCTTCAATACGGCTGTGAATGCTGGACAATATCATCGAAAATGAGGAGAAAACTGGAAGCGGCCGAAATGTGGTTCTACAGAAGGATGCTACGGATATCGTGGACTGAGCATACAAGCAACGACGAAGTGTTAGAAAGAATGGCAACAAAAAGGAAATTGATGCTGAGCATCAGGAAGAGACAACTGAAGTTCCTGGGACATGCAATGAGGAAGGAGAGCCTGGAGAACCTGATACTGACTGGACAGATAGAAGGAAGGAGAGACAGAGGAAGGCAGCGGATAACATATTTGCAGGGTCTGATCAGGTGGATGACGGAACGGGGGTTGCCAGGAGCAACAGGAGCAAACATACTAAGAGCCACAAGGGATAGGGAGACGTGGAGAGCCATGATCGCCTACGTCCTGAAGGGACAGGGCACATAGAAGAAGAAGAAGATTTACATTTCCGATGAGTCCTGTGTTTAACTAATTAGGTGAGACAGAAGGTTTTGATCGAAATATGGCGCCTTTGGGAGGTTACACACTGAGGGTAACTTCAACTTTTCACGATTTTTCAGGCTTCCATTCAGTTGACTGTCGCCATCTTTGTGTCGATATTATCTCTTTGAATCAGACACTACATTCTCCAGGCATCCCTATAGCTTGAACTTTCAACAAAATGTTATTATTTAATTATAATCATGATGTTTCGAAGACAAGTTGTTGGCCTTCTTCAGGTGCATATTTGTTTTTCTTTTACGTTTATTTGTTTGTTTTCTTAAACTTTTTCTTTATTTCCTTTTGCGTGGCATTCTTTCGTTTTTCTTTCTTTTTTCTATCAATTTACAGCTTTTTGTGATTTCTTTCTTTCTTTCTTTCTTTCTTTCGTTGGTTTTGTTTTTTGTTTTTGTTTCCTATTTACACAACTTTTTCCTTTTCTTTTTCCTGCTTTTCACTTATTTCTTTCGTTCGTTAAAGTTTTTTCTATGTCGTTTTTCTTGTTATTCTTTCTAATTTTTCTTTTTCTTTCTTTCTTTCTCTCGTTCCATTCTTTCCTTTATTCTTTTTTTCTTTATTTTTTATGTCTACTTTCTTTCTGTCTTTTTTCTTTCCTTTTTCTGCTTTTTTCATATCATTCATTCATAATTGATTTTTTCTTTCTTTCTCTTTTTCTTTGATTTTTGTTTGTTTGCTTTGTTTGTTTGTTTCTTTCTTTCTTTGTTTCTTTGTTTCTTTGTTTCTTTCTTATTTGTTTGTTCTGTTCTAATTCTTTCTGTTTTTCTGTCTTTCTTTTCTTTTTATTTCTTTCTATTTCTTTCTGTTTTTTCTTTTTATTTCTGTTTTTTTCTTTCTTTCTTTCTTTTGTTTATTCCTCTTCTTTTTCTTTCTTTTCCCTTCTTGACATTCTTTCTTTCTTTCTTTCTTTTTCCATCCTTTTCCTTCTTTTCTTTCTTTAGTTTTTTCATTCTTTCTTTTTAAAGTTTAGCTTCATTTTCATTTTCTTTTAACATTTCTTTTTTGATCGAACTCACCCCAACCAAGTCCGTAAAGCCACTAAGTCACAAAAGTTGAATGCGTGGGAAATAATTAGAAAACAGAAAATGCCATTAACTTTTTATTTTCGTTTTTCTCTTTCTTTTCCTTCTTTTTTCTTTCTTTTTTTTTAACTGTAAAAGTGATTTTATTTTCCCTCGCGTACTTTGCGTGAAAAATGATGAGAAAAAATCGAAATATTTGAATTTGTCAATAAATAAAATAAATTGAACTTTTATATTTTTCCTTTTTCCTTTCTTTTTTCTTTCTTTTTTACCTTCCTTCCTTCCTTCCTTTCTTACTTCCTTCCTTACTTACTTCTTTCCTTCCTTCCTTACTTCCTTCCATCCTTCCTTCCTTACTTCCTTCCTTCCTTCCTTCCTTCCTTACTTCCTTCCTTCCATCCTTCCTTCCTTCCTTCCTTCCTTACTTCTTTCCTTCCTTCCTTCCTTCCTTTCTTCCTTCCTTCCTTCCTTCCTTACTTACTTACTTCCATCCTTCCTTCCTTCCTTCCTTCCTTACTTCCTTCCTTACTTACTTCCTTCTTTCCTTCCTTCCTTACTTCCTTACTTCCTTCCTTCCTTCCTTCCTTCCTTCCTTCCTTCCTTCCTTCCTTCCTTCCTTCCTTCCTTCCTTCCTTTCTTTCTTCCCAGCTCTGCTCTTTTTTTAACCGTGAAAATAAAATGATTTATTCCAACGAAGAACTTTAGTCAAAAAATGGTGGGAAAATTCAACAATAGAACTCAATAAAGTAGGACAACGGCTAACCAGGAGGGGGTACCGGGGTCATTTGATACATTATTGGTATATTTTTATCCACACACACACACACACACACACACGCGCGCGCGCGCGCGCGCACAGATTGAGTCATAGGTAATGTCCTTGTTTTGAGAACAAATATTAATAACGGTTGTATAATCCCAACCACTGATGCGCAGGGGGCCACATAAGAGAAAAGGCGTACGAGGGTGATTCAATAAATAAGGTGAATTTTTCGGTATAAGGACATCTACGAGGGTCATTCAATAAATAAGGTGAATTTTTCGGTAGAAAAACATCTACGAGGGTTATTCAATAAATAAGGTGAATTTTTCGGTATAATAACATCTACGAGGGTCATTCAATAAATAAGGTGAATTTTTCGGTAGAAGAACATCTACGAGGGTCATTCAATAAATAAGGTGAATATTGTAATTGGAGTAGATAGACTAAACTATCGCCCGGTTCACACTCCACCCACGTCTACTGAACAGGTGAAGAGGCTCATCTCTTGTTTCCTGTTTAGGATGCGGTTTCCGGTTTTCTCTCTTTTCCAATCTCTTCAATCTTATGTAGCCCCCCGCACATCAGTGGCGTTACCGCCTTGCTCGGGGTGATATGATTAAAAAAATATTTCGGTATAATGACTTCTACGAGGGCCATTCAATAAATAAGGTGAATTTTGGGGTATATAGACTTCTACGAGGGCCATTCAATAAATAAGGTGAATTTTTCGGTATAAGGACATCTGCGAGGGTCATTCAATAAATAAGGTGAATTTTTTGTATAAGGACTTCTACGAGATTCATTCAATAAATAAGGTGAATTTTGGAGTATATAGACTTTTATGATGGTCATTCAATAAATAAGGGGATTTTTCGGTATAAGGACTTTTAATACAGATAGAAGCTTATATTTTTTCTAACGTAGTCTCCTAGCAGTTTCACACACTTTTTCCATATGTACACAAGCTTCCATATTCCCTGAGTGTAAAAACCTTTGGACTGATGTCTCAGCCAATCGCTCACAGCACTTTTGACTCCATCGTCACTTTCAAACTTCGTGCCTCTCGTGAACGCTTTCAAGGGACCAAACAGGTGAAAGTCTGAAGGAGCAAGGTCTGGACTGTAAGGGGGATGAGGGAGCGGTTCCCAGCCCAGCTCGTTGATGGTCTGCACCATTTGGGGCTGCTGTGTGAGGCCTTGAGTTATTTTGATGCAAGACTACTCCATGTGACTGATGTCCCCTGCTTTTGTTATTTATGACTTTAAGTCTCAAATTTTTTGCAAAACTCATCCACTGCCACCCTTCTGTCAGACTGAATGAGGTCATTGACTGATTCGATCACCTCAGGAGACCTCATTTCTGTAGGCCTCCCAGGCCTGTCTTCATCCTCAATACTGCTCCGTCCTTCTTTAAACAATTTAGCCCACTTGTAGACATTTGTTTGGCTGAAACATGTGGCACTATAAGTTGACATTCTCCTGTGAATTTTCAACCAAAAACTTAATAACTGATCTCTGTTCAATCCTGGAGCATGCTTCTTGGTCGACCATCATTGTTAATCTCTAAAACTCTCAAAGTTTTTTTTCAGTCTGCAAAAAAAAAAAAAGATTAATAAATAAATCCCTTTGAAAAAGAAGTAAAGGAAAAAAAGATTAGCAAATGTAAGTTTATATTAGTATTAGAAGTTTTTATACCGAAAAATTCACCTTATCTATTGAATGACCCTCGTAAAAAAAAAGCAGAATTGTCTCTCCCTACACGTAAAATCATAAACTATGTCAATTAATTACCAAGCAATGTTTCTTCACTTTCATTGGCCACTCTTACTGACAAAAACTTTGGTTTACTGATGGGATCTCCTCTCAGCAGCATTCTCGCTTGTCTATTTGTAGAGTTTCTAGAAAGTGACTTATTCAAAATCATTTTACCACTAACTACTTTCTATTTCAAGCACATAGACGACTCCCTACTAATATATCTACAAAATATTAATTTAAGAGATCTTGTCAACATAACAGCGTCGAACCTAGAATAGACCTTACCTTTGAAACTGTAAGAGTCACAGAAAGAATTCCTTTATGTTCCGGTTTTGAATCCCACTCGCTCCGCCGTCAGATCTTTTTCTGACCTCTCCGTCTTGGGCGATACTGAGTTATATCGGATCAGGTCGTTTTTTATTGGTTGGTTTCTAAGTGGCTGGTCAAGCCAATCAGCACGAGCAACCACTCATATAGATGGAACATGTCTTCGCGAACCTCTTTTTGTCACGTCTAGTCTCGCGAGAGTCAGCCATGTTTCTTTCTCTACCATCTTGTCAACACTCACCTAAATTCTGGGCCTTCACGCGAATCAAATCCTTGCACACTTTGCTCTACGAGGTAAGTCTCTTCTTTCGCCACACTCACCCTTAATCTCCTGATCACACAAGTGGCAGGGAGATGGCGCCCGCCTTCGACGAATGCTTCTCCAGGATTGACATTGATGCACACAATTAACCAAGAACATTCAACAAGTGCAAAAAAAAAAAAAATCTACCAGAATTCTGACTACAGTTAATAGAACATTGCCTTATCACTGGGTCTATTTCTTGAAAAATTACATGCCACATGAGCCAGTATGTTACAGTGATATCTCTCTCTCTGTGCTCCCCGACTTATGCCCAACACACCACTTTTACTCCGGCACTCCCTTGCAAAATGGTGTCAACCACCATATTTTTAATGTATGAGGGTCATTGTACTTGCTAATTGCAGAAAAATCACTTTGCTAGTGAACTACCCGATTGTGCTCCAACAGTGTACTCGATTCACTCCCGGACGACGTAATACTTTCGTCGTCTTCTTCCACAACAGTTGATCTGTTACCTTGGCAAAAATCTTTCACATGGCGTGATACGCCATTGACTAGAACGGTCTGAGGGCTGACTATCCCTTTAACATATCCTTTGCCGAATCTTGTGGTACATCGGTCATTCGGGGTTTTAAACCAGACAAGATCTCTCACTTGATATGGATTACCTACGACTTCAAGGGATGACGTCATTACACCTAACCCTTTGCTCTACGAGGTAAGTCTCTTCTTTCGCTACACTCCTGGGCATGATGGTAAACTGCATCCGGCAGCAAGGCCTCTGATTGAGAGGTTGTGAGGAGCATGGAACCACCTCTTAATTACTGTTGTTCCCAGGTCCACCCTGACCCGGAGTGGTAGCACCTGTTAGGATCCCAGCTTTGGGAAAATAGTCACCCCCCCCCACAAACTGGGATCAAAACACTATGAATGTATAGAAAGACACTGTTATAGAAATATATACATAAAAATAGACTTTTATAGAAAATTATACATTTTTGAAGGAAAAATATTACCAACAAAACATTTTTAAGAGAAAAAAATTATTCTCAGCACGAAATATTTGAATACAAAACTAGAAAACTTTTTCAGTTTTCTAAAAGAAAATAAAAAACACAAAAAAATCGTTAAAAACTGATTAAATCAATCTTCTCACTATAACCGAACATTAAAAAACAAATAACTTAAAACCCCACTTTTTTGGCATTAAATAACTCACAGAGGTTGATATGCCATTAAACAAAACTCAAAAACTCCTTTTCTATACATTATGTTACACAAAAACAATAAGGAAGTCAATTTTGACATTTGCAGAAAAGTTAGTAACAAAAACGACCTGATCACTTTCTACTCAAACCACTCTTCTAAAAAGACCATTAACATTTGCAGTTTTCAATATTTATCTAAATAAAATCATAAATCATAAATAGAAAACACATTCAAAAACCTACAATATCAGTTTATCCACGAGTCAAAAAGAAAGGCACATAAAATAAACAAATGCAACAAAATAACAACATTATCCACAATAATAAATCAAACAAAAACACAATAGTATATCACTCAACAATTTGGGTTCATCATCATTTGTGTCGGTACGATCACGTTTAAAGGATTTTCTATTAGTGGCGCAATAATAATGATTTTTATGAAGTACTAACCTTCAAATGGCACATGACAAAATTTGCGTTCAATCAGATTATTAGTTTAAAATTTAGTTTTTTAAAATAAACTACTGCTGCAAATTTTCAAAGCAATGGAAAAATCTGAATTTCAGGTGTTGATAAAAAGCATTGTTTTTGTTTTCTGATGGGACAAATACTGTTCAAGCAAAGCAATGCTTGATAACTGTTATTTGGACTCTGCTCCGTCGGAAACAATGGTTAATAGATGGTACGCTGACTTTAAACGTGATCGTACTGACACAAATGATGATGAACCCTCAAATCGCCCAAAATCGGCAGTTGTTCTGGAAAAAAAAATCCAAAGACTCGTTTTGGCTGATCATCAATTGAAGTTGCGTAAGATAGCAGAAGAGTTGAACATATCAGAAGGCAGTGTATTCACCATTTTGCATGAACATGTTATTGGGTTTATCCTGACGAATGTCACTCTTGTTCATAGATGCAAGATTTTAAGTTACTGGAAGTTTCACCTATATAGTTCTTATGGCATTCAATTTTATAACGCATCACTCAAAAATTCCCGGGTCTGACATATAAATGGTGCCACAAATAAAAATATTTGTATGATTTTTATGAAGTACTAACCTTCAAATGGTACGTGACAAAATTTGGGCCCAATCGGATTATTAGTTTACAAATTAGAGTTATTTAAGTGAAGCTGCTGTTGTAAATTTTCAAAATAATGAAAAAATCTGAATTTCGTGTGTTGATAAAGCATTGCTTTCTGATGGGGAAAAATACTGTTCAAGCAAAGCAATGGCTTGATAAGTGTTATTTGGACTCTGCTCCGTCAGAAACAACGGTTAAGAGGTGGCATGCTGATTTTAAATACGGTCATACAGACACAAATGATGCTGAACACCCAGGTTGCCCAGAAAAACACCAGAAACAATCCCCAAACTCATTTTGGTCGATCATAAATTGAAGTTTTATGAGAAAGCAGAAGAGCAGAAGGCAGTGTATTCACCATTTTGTATGAAAATTTGTCAATGAGAAAGCTGTGTTCAAAGTGGGTGCCGCGTTTGCTGACAGTCGATCAAAAAACAACAAAGCATTGACGATTCAGAGCGTTGTTTGCAACTGTTTCAACGCAACAAGGAGTTTTTTCGTAGATATGTGACAATGGATGAAATATGGATCCACCATTTCACTCCGGGGTGAAATCGGCAGTCAGCTGAGTGGACAGAAGCAGGTGAAAGCCGTCCAAAGCGACCAAAGACGCAAACATCAGCATGCAAGGTTTTGGCCTCCGTATTTTGGGATGCGCAAGGTATTTTGTTCATTGATTACCTTGTGAAAGGAAGAACCATCAATAGCGAATATTATATTGCATTACTGGTGCGCTTGAAGGAAGTTATCACATAAAAATGGCTACAAATTAAAAGAAAAAACACGGTGTCACAATTCAATCGCAACGATTACATGAATCGAACTTCGAATTGCTTCCTCATCCACCCTATTCTCCAGATCTCGCCCCCAGCGACTACTGGCTGTTTGGAGACATCAAAAGAATGCTCCTGGGAAAGAGATTTGACTCCAATGAAGAAGTGATATCGGAAACTGAGGCGTATTTTGAGGCCAAAGACAAATCGTTCTACAAAAAAGGCATTGAATTGTTAGAGAAGCGTTGGAATCAGTGTATCACTCTAGAAGGAGACTATGTTGATAAATAATGCCGAATTTTGCTTAAAAGTTGTTTTATTAGTTAGACCCGGGATTTAATGAGTATTTTGTTACTACCTGTCAACTACGTAACGTTCACAATCCAGAACAATTTATCCAATCTGAACAACATCCAAATAGTCACAACCCCTTCGAAAACCATTATGAATATAATCAGATCTGAAAACACCCATAACAATAATAATTCAAAAGTAGATATATATAAAATAACTTGCCAAAACTATTCCTCTCAATACATTGAGGAAACATGCAAAAATTTGAAAAAATATCTATGAACACAAAAGAGATCTCATAAATAACAATTTAACAAAAGCACTGGTTATACACATGAATAGATTCGGCCACAATTTCAACCTAAAAAACAAAATGGCAGACTTATCAAAAGTGAAAATAATTTACTCAGAAGGAAAATCCCCGAGTGTGCCACCATATTATATGACCAAAATATTAATCTGCGTCCTGGTTTAATCCCAATCTCAATTTTCCTAATGGAAACGATACTTTATCAAGTTAACATGTACAAAAACATATATATATATATATATATATATATATATATATATATATATATATATATATCAAACGACAACGGTTAATTTCTATCATTTCAACATTTTATAACATCGCATTTTAAAACGTGAAAAATTCTCTTCGAGGGCATAAAATATTTAATCATGAAATAAAAAAATGTTAAATGTTTTTAACCCTCTAGGGCCATTCGTATCATATTTGATACAGTATTTCCCTACAAGGAAACATTTGGTATTTCCCTATAAGGAAACATTTGGTATTCATTGACTGAGCAGTCAGTACTGCTTTCATTTGAAATTTATAAAATATTTCTCTTAAAAATTTTTCAGGAAAATATTTCTTTCAAGGCTTGTTTTCATACTGTATCAAATATGATACGAATGGCCCTAGAGGGTTAATCTCAGTCTATCTATCTATCTATCTATCTATCTATCTATCTATCTATCTATCTATCTATCTATCTATTAACCCTCTAGGGCCATTCGTATCATATTTGATACAGTATTTCCCTATAAGGAAACATTTGGTATTTCCCTATAAGGAAACATTTGGTATTTCCCTATAAGGAAACATTTGGTATTCATTGACTGAGCAGTCAGTACTGCTTTCATTTGAAATTTATGAAATATTTCTCTTAAAAAAAATTTCAGGAAAATATTTCTTTCAAGGCTTGTTTTCATATTGTATCAAATATGATACGAATGGCCCTAGAGGGTTAAACGTGTAATATTTTTCAGTTGACTTGATGAAAATTTTCTGATTTTTTTTTGTTCTGGTAACCAACAAATTTCTGTTTGTAGATATTTTGTTTAAAATAAAATTAATTTCGTTTTTGCCTTGGTAAAGCCCGTCTCTGGACGAAACGCGTCGAGTAAAACAAAATATAGTTTTCCTCTTGTCTCTTTTTTTAAATCATACTTTTCCTTTCCACATGTTATAGCTGAGAATATTTACACACACTCTCTCTCTCTCTCTCTCTCTCTCTCTCTCTCTCTCTCTCGCACACACACATACACACACATATATATATATATATATATGGAGTTTTTTGAATGAGCGAGGAATTATTTTTTGTAAATTACCGTTACAAATATCTATTCTCAATATGGACACGTGAGCGTCTGTAGGTAATGATTTTTCGGGGATATTTTGAAAATTAACTGTTGTATCATTTGGGTCTGACGCATCGCAAGGTCAGCGGCGAAATACGTATTACCCATGAAATTGTAGAAAACCTAAATTTTTTCTAAATTATATTACTCTGCTAAATTAAATAAATGAATTTAACATTGAGTTCTTTTGGGTTTGTCTCTATCGGAATTTATTTAATATATTTATTTAATATACAAATTAGTCTACGTATATATATATATATATATATATATATATATATATATATATATATATATATATATATTCGATTTGTAAACGAGTTATTACCCGACCTAGGTTTCTACCACGAGTGGTGTCTTCAGGCGATTTTCAATAACTGATTTTACCGTTTACCGTTTTTTTTTTTTATGAAAGATCTGAACGCTCACGTAACTGTGTTTTTTTTTTTAACGCTCACATGGCAGGGAATTTTTGAACACACAATTTTTAAAATTACAAGAAATTATAACGTTTTCAGCCATGGATGAAAACGTGATAATTTCAGCCATGGATGAAAACGTGATAATTTCTTGTAATTTTAAAGATTGCGTGTTCTAAAAATTTCCTGCCGCGTGAGCGTTCAAAAAACCACCGTTACGGGAGCGTTCATAAAAAAACAAACAAAAAAAAAACAAACGGTAAAATCAGTTATTAAAAATCACCTGAAACACCAGTCATGGTAGACACCTAGGTCGCGTAATAACTCATTATAAATGGAAAATATTTAAAAGTTCTACAATATAATTGTATTGAACACTTTTTAATATAAATGTGCTCTGGTCTAATTTTATTATGACCAAAAACTAAGTAATTAATCAATCAATCAATCATTCAATATATATATATATATATATATATATATATATATATATATATATATTTCTAAACATATACTGTTAAATATAAGACACAATGAATGTCTATTATGTTTAATCAAAAGCCATTCTAAACGTCGTATTTTGGCTTTAATTTCAGTTGAAAATAAAGACAAAAATTCTCCAACATTTGGATAATTTTTTATTAATTTGTTTCTAAGCTTTCGGCTCACATGAGCCATCTTCAGAGAGGTTATTAAGACGGTAACACAATAACATCCACCATCAGCGACGATTTTTTTTGTGTTGACATAAAACTCCGCTAGGCAACGTGAGCCGAAATCTTAGAACCAAATTAATTAAAAATTATCCAAATGCTGGAGAATTTTTGTCTTTATTTTCAACTGAAATTAAAGCCAAAATACGACGTTTAGAATGGCTCATGACTAAACATAATAGACGTTCATTGTCTCTTATATTTAACAGCATATATTTAGAAAATTATTTGCTGCCTCGATACAATATATATATATATATATATATATATATATATATATATATATATATGTATACCAAAAATCAACTGATATGCTAAACTGTGTCAAATTTAGTTCAAGAAAAAATAAAGAGAAAAAATGTGCTATTTTTGACTCAGCTTTAAACTTTGGACAAAAATCATTGATTAAAATAAATATTTATTTTCCATACAGCTTAAAGCAACGTCTATCGGCCATTTTAACTCTGGGGTACACTTTAAATTTTAATCATGAAAAGTTAGTTTTAAAATTTAAAAATAGAAATTCTTATATTTTTTTTATGCTTTTGAGATGAAGTAGTGTTTACATTATTTACATTGTTCGGACTGTTGTCCATATTTTATTGCCATAGTCACGACGTTTCGGCCTTCTTCAGGTGGTTGGAATTTGGAACCGAACCCTTTATTTCGACCACTGGGGTAGATTGTTCTCGTTCCATGTGCCATGATACTTTCGGATGTTTTGTAGTTTTTCCTTTAACTAAAACTTATTAGTTATTTGTTCACCACTGCTGTAGTCAAGTATTGAACTCACAACTCTTTGGATCAGTTCAAAGAACGTAATGGCAACCTAGAGTGAGAAAATCTCTTTTTTTCAGTTATGTCTCAAAAGAGACATGATCGCTCAAGCTTGTATCACGTATGGCACTTAACTGACGAATTTTATTTCAAGGAGAAGGATGCGGTCTCTTACTATAGTTAGATTATCGCTAAGTTGTTCTGTTTGAAAAGCACCGGCAGAGATGTAAATCTGGCCGGCTAAAACCACCCGAATCTAGATTAGGGGTGGAGGCGAAGGGTTGCGCCTGAAGATACCTACATATAGATATATCCTAACTTCCAATCATGCAAACATTCTCACCGCATCCCGGGTATTTTTGGCAAACGAGGCTAAAAGGTTATAGGGTAGGGGAAAGTGTTTCGCCATCTTACTGCGTGATGACACTCCATTGGGGTCACCTAAGACCTCGAAATTTGATTGACGGTCACCCTAGATCAGATTGCCACAGACTACGTTTGTTTTTTGTTTTTGTTCAGATTTAAATTCATGACACATTCTTTCGAGTAAATTTGCATTTCCCTCTCTCTTTAGAAATTAAGTCTCTCCTTTTTTCTTCATCAACTTTCTTTCCCTCTTTTTTTAGTCTTTAAATTTCTTTCTTTTTCTTTTCATCTTCTTCGCAGTTTTTCTTTTTCTTAGTCGTTTTTTATTTTTATTTTTAAATACACTTACTTTTTTTTTTTTTTTAATCATATCACCCCAAGCAAGGCGTTAATGCCACTGAAGCGCAGGGGGCTACGTAAGAATGAAAAGATTGGAAAAGAGAAAGCCGGGAACCACATCCTAAACAGGGAACAAGGGATGAGCCTCTTCACCTATTCAATAGATGTGGGTGGAGTGTGAACTGGGCGATAGTTTAGTTTATCTACTCCAATTGAAAGAAAAAATAAAAAAGTGAGAAGATTGGAAAAGAGAAAGCCGGGAACCACATCCTAAACAGGGAACAAGGGATGAGCCTCTACACCTGTTCAATAGACGTGGGTGGAGTGTGAACCGGGCGATAGTTTAGTTTATCTACTCCAATTGAAAGAAAAAATAAAAAAGTGAGAAGATTGGAAAAGAGAAAGCCGGGAACCACATCTTAAACAGGGAACAAGGGATGAGCCTCTACACCTGTTCAATAGACGTGGGTGGAGTGTGAACCGGGCGATAGTTTAGTTTATCTACTCCAATTGAAAGAAAAAATAAAAAAGTGAGAAGATTGGAAAAGAGAAAGCCGGGAACCACATCCTGAACAGGGAACAAGGGATGAGCCTCTACACCTGTTCAATAGACGTGGGTGGAGTGTGAACCGGGCGATAGTTTAGTCTATCTACTCCAATTAAAGTTACTTTTATTCTTTCATACCCTTTCTTTTTGTCTTTCTTCTCTCTTCGATCTTCAATGGAGTAGCCACATTTTCGTCCTTGTTACAAATCTACGCTATTTAAAAAAAAAAACAAACATTGGAGACCTTGACGTGGTGTATTGGTTAGCAAGCTGGTCTATCGAGATAAATTAAAATTGAGTAATGAATCCGATCCCTCACTGAGAGACCCACACATTCGGCCCTGTGACACATCTACGCTATGCTTAGAAAATCATTAAGACCCTCAACATTTTGCAGGCTTGTTTCGTTAAATCAAGTAGTGAGTTCGATTCTCACTGTGTGACCTGCATCAAAGCCAATGAAAATCGCCATTGCTATATGCAATTATTATTAAAAGAAGGCGTCTACCAAAAATGCTCCGGTGGGCGGGATTCTCTTGTAGACTGATTCGCAAATTTAGTCTACAGGAACTTGTCGCTTGCATAACGAGGGAAATGAATTTCGAATTTCGAATTCCAGTTGAAAGATGAAGAAACATGTATGAAGAAGAAAGAAAGAATTCATTCTTTTTCGTTTAATTCCTTTATATCTCCTCTTCTTTTTCATTAATTTTCTTCGTCTCCTTCATTATTTTTCATTCATTATATTTTTTTCTATTTATTTTTCATTTTTCACCCAATTTATCTATCGTTTTTTATTCTGTCTTTTTTTCGTTATTCTTTCTGTACATTGTAGTGCAGTGGTTATCGGCTCGGAACGAGAAATCGGGGATCCGAGTTCGAATTCTAGTTGATTTCTTTGCATTCACTTACGCACAAATACCCTTCGAAAATGTATTAATCCATCTCTTCCCTCCAGTTATGGGTTAAATAACAGGACAGATTGGGTTCTATAGCCTTGGCTAGCAACGAGTCTACCACAGAAAGTAATGGCAACCTACTGCGGGATAATCTTCTGCCCAGTCAGTTATGTCTCTTTCGAGACATGATCGCCCAAGCGTGTATCACGTATGGCACTTTAACTGACTGGTTCTTTCTTTCTTTCTTTCTTTCTTTCTTTTTTTTTTTCATTTAAATTATTTTCATTCTTTCTTCTTCATATTTGTTTCTTCTTCTTTCAACTGGAATTTGAAATCCATTTCCCGCGTTACTAATCGTTGTGCAAGCGACAAGTTCCTGTAGACTAAATTTGCGAATCAGTCTACAAGAGAATCCCGCCCACCGGAGCATTTTTGGTAGACGCCTTCTTTTAATAATTATTTCCTGTAGCAATTGCGATTTTCATTGGCTTTGATGCAGGTCACACAGTGAGAATCGAACTCACTACTTGATTTAACGAAACAAGCTTGCTAACCATTAATCCACGTTGAGGGTCTTAATGATTTTCTAAGCATAGCGTAGATGTGTCTCAGGACCGAATGTGTGCCCCCCCCCAGTGGGGATCGGATTCATTACTCAGTTGCAATTTATCTAGATAAACCAGCTTTCTAACCACTGTACCACGTCAAGGTCTCTGATGATTTCCTAAGAACAGCGTAGATTTGTTACAAGGACGAAAACGTGGCTGCTCCAGTGAGGATCGAACTTACTACTCCGTAATTGAACGAATTAGACAAGCTTGTTAACCATTACATCAGATCGAAAGATGCAGCAATGAAGTGTGGATCGAGTTCTTTGTATCAACGGCACGTGTCTGATTTGATATCACCAGGCTACAAAAGGTCTCTTTTCTCGCCATGTTTCTTTCTTTTGCTTAACTTGCATTCTTTTCTTCCTCTCCTTCTGTCTGTCTGTCTATCTATATATCTACTAGCAGTATAGCCCGGCGTTGCTCGGGTGTAATGAAAGCTTTAAAACTAATCCGTGGTCCTGGAGCTCAGACTCTTCTGACGTTGGCAATAGTTGTTTCCAGTTAAAGTGAAACCGTAGACTGAAAGAAAAATGAATGGATGTAAGTCAAATTTTGATTTCCTGGTATTGATATCAAATAAGATTTTTTCGTCGTAAACTGAATTTTGAAGGCTAAATAAGTCCTCTGAGTAAATGGTATCATGGCTGAGACTAAGAACTACAATTATACCTGCTTAGAGCCAAACCCGAAGCAAAAACTAAAATAAAAGGGCTGAAAAAATAAAAACATACAGGCAGATAAACAGACACACGCGCAAACATCTTGCCTTATATATATATATATATATATATATATATATATATATATTATCGATTTTCTGCACTATTGTAAGAACTGCAACCTTAAAAAATCCGAAGCAAAAAGGGCTGAAAAAGTATAGACATACAGGCAGATAAACAGACACACACACAAACATCTTGCCTTTTATATATATATATATATATATATATATATATATATATATATATATATATTATCGATTTTCTGTACTATTGTAAGAACTGCAACCTTGAAACTTCTGAATATCGTTTCTTATGTCTTTGTCTATGAGTGTATTAAATTTGATTAAAATCGGACCACTCCTTCTATAACCCAATTTTTTCGATTATCGATTTTCGATATTTATCGGGGGTACCTCGACACAAAACCTAGCTAAGAACACTCGCAGACGCTTACAGTACAACGGTGTAAATTTTCAAGAAAATCGATTCAGCTGTTTCGGAGTCTATAGATAACAGACACACACTATAGATAACACACACACACACACACACACACACACACACACACACAGTTCCATTTATAAATAAATTTAGATCTGTCTTTTTCATTTAACTTTAAACCCCAACAAACTTTGACACCTCCTTCTGTCTCTTTTCTCACCCTCTCTTTAGATATAATTCTTTACTCTCTAACACTCTCACGTTACCGATGAACCTCTCACTTCAAACGACTATTGTTATCTTATTTCTCTCCTCACCCTACCACCTTGCTTTTACTCCTACCTTCTTCGGTCTTCATTGCCTT
Source organism: Ascarosepion bandense (assembly GCA_037127315.1). Classification (NCBI taxonomy): domain Eukaryota; kingdom Metazoa; phylum Mollusca; class Cephalopoda; order Sepiida; family Sepiidae; genus Ascarosepion; species Ascarosepion bandense. Next base: position 1,334,374 of record JBBBDQ010001753.1, read on the forward strand.
TCTATATATTTCGCTCCTCTCGTCCCCACCGGCTTACTCAAATTAGTCTCTGTCTGGTTTTAAAATATTCGTCCCCCACCGGCGTCTTTCGTCAGTCGGAGAAGATACGTAAAAAGCAAGGCCGCGTGGATTTCAAAATCTTCAAGTGGTAAATAACACCATTGAAAAAAATACTCGCCAATATTAAAATTACCTAGAAATCGGAGGACTACATTTGGCAATCCTGCAAATATAACAAAGTAACAAAAAAATAAAATTAAAAAAATACTGACCCTTAATTTCACCCTACGAAAATAAGCTTAATAATATATTCGTTCGCATTGTCTATTTTTTATTTATGAATAACATTTTAGAAAGATCTTAACATTAAAAAAAAACGAAAAAAAAAAAAAAGAAGAAAACTGTCGTCTTAAAATAAAATTAAAACGAAACCGTTAACCCCCCACCAAAAGCAAAAAGTATTCAAATAACCAAGGAACAATGAATGTAAAGTTTTGCCTTACAATTTTCTTTCTTTTTATTTCGCCTTACCAAGGAGAAGCTCTAAGTTGTTGCTTTGTTGATCTTTTTTGCTCAAAGACCTGCTTAACCGAAGGTTACCTTACTGCCGGGAGCCCACGAACCCTAAATAGAGGTCTGCGATCAGTCTTTGCCCTACGAAGGGCACATGACGTGGCCCCGGGTGGCCAAATGGATAGCGACCTCCTTAGCAGGGTTCGACGCAATATTCATATTCAGAAATTTGCCCGGAGATTTTTTGCACCGATGCACCCGATGAGAAATCAAGACGTAAATGGCTCCAGAAGACTCGTGAGTATTTTTCTTTTTCTAATTTTTAATTCCTTCGCGAGTTATTTTCATTCATTAAGAATTTCATTCATTAAGAATTTCATTCATTAATTCATTCATAACTCATTAAGAATGAGTTATTTTAAGAAAGTTTCAGCTCATCAGAATCAATATGAAAAGTTTTTTTTTCCCTATCGATTAGTTCAGTCTCTTCTTCGAGTGTCGTATCCATTCGAGACGTAGGCGATCATGGACCTCCACGTGCCCTTGTCCCTTGTCGATCTTAATATTTTCCCCTTGGTATCTCTCCCAAACCATGCTCCACCATCAATTTGCTGAAGCTCATCAGATATATCACGCGCTGCTTTCCCTAGTCTGGCTTTCCCTTTATCCATGCTGTGGGTATCAGATTCTTCAAACCCTCCTTCCTCATTACGTGTCCCAAGAACCTCAGCTGTCTCTTTTTTTATGTTATTTGTGAGTTTTATTTTCGTTTGCATCTTCTCCAACATCTTGTTGTTGTTCACGTGCTCGGTCCATGGTATCCTCAGCATCCTTCTGTAGAACCACATTTCTGCTGCCTCGAAGCTCTATTTCATCATTGAAGAGATCGTCAAACATTCGCTACATACAGAAGGACAGATATCACATAGCAGTCGATAACACTTTTCTTTGTTTCCATCGAGGTTTTCCTGTCTCTCAGTGCACTGTTTTTTATTTTATTTTTATAATCATATCGCCCCAAGCGAGGTATTTTACTGCCACTGTTTTGCAGGGGGTTACATAGGAGGAAAGTTATGAGAAAGAGTGACAGGTTATAGGGGATGTCAGGAAGTGGGTAAGAGAAGAATGAGAATACTGATGAGAGTAGAGTGGACGGAGAAAGAAGCATGAGAGAAGGATGACTGTGGCCATAAAGTGAGGGACCAATTTATATACTGATTGTAATGTAGAATCGATCCCCCACTTTATGTCCACATTGTAATAGTACGGAATTTTTTCTTATTTTTTATAATCATATCGCCCCAAGCAAGGCATTTTACTGCCACTGTTTTGCAGGGGGTTACATAGGAGGAAAGTTATGAGAAAGAGTGACAAGTTATAGGGGGTGTCAGGAAGTGGGTAAGAGAAGGATGAGAATACTGATGAGAGTGGAGTGGAGGGAGAAAAGAGCATGAGAGAGAGGATGCAGGTTAGTGAGATAGGAGATGACTATTGACTTTACATTTAAATTCTTGGAGATTATAGCTGTCGGGGAAGCAAGTAAATGGAAGGGAATTCCACAGGCGGGAAGTGCGAGAAAAGAAGCTGGTGGAGTAGAATTTGCGTTTACAATTTATTGGTTTCACGGTAAAAGGGTGGGACCTAGTTGCTAATCTTGTGGCTCGAGTAAATTCATATATATGGTTAGCTTTTGAAATGCGTCATTGGCCATGCAATTGCGTCTTCGGATCTCTGTGTCGCACTTTCCGTCTCCTGTCAGAACACTTCACTGGTATTTAAATTTCTGAACATTTTATTTTAGGTTCACAGATCGATAGTTGGCATTTTCGGGCCTTCTTTTTGCTGATGACCCTATTTTCAGTCCTTTCCTCTCATTTTTTTCTTGCTACTTTCTGTAGGACATCCGGCATTTTCTTTTCCTTGTCTGTTATCAGCACTGTGTCATCCGCGTATCTTACGTTATTGACAATGGGGCCGCCAATGACGAATCCTGTCAAGGACTTTATCTCTCTGTTGAATAGATCCGCTGAGAAAAACCCATTTGACCCGCTGGTTAAATAGCAAGACGTAACGACAAATCAAATCTATCTATCTATCTATCTATCTATCTATCTATCTATCTATCTATCTATCTATCTGTCTGTCTGTCTATCTATCTATCTCATTTTGTTCATATCTATCTATCTATCTATCTATCTGACTGTCTGTCTGTCTGTCTATCTATCTCATTTTGTTCATATCTATCTATCTATCTATCTATCTATCTATCTATCGATCTATCTCGTTCTGTTCATATCTATCTATCTATCTATCTATCTATCTATCTATCTATCTATCTATCTCGTTCTGTTCATATCTATCTATCTATCTATTTAGCGATCTGACTGTCTGTCTGTCTGTCTGTCTGTCTATCTATCTCATTTTGTTCATATCTATCTATCTATCTATCTATCTATCGATCTATCTATCTATCTATCTATCTATCTATCTATCTCGTTCTGTTCATATCTATCTATCTATCTATCTATCTATCTATCTATCTATCTATCTATCTAGGTCTGTTCATATCTATCTATCTATCTATCTATCTATCTATCTATCTATCTCGTTCTGTTCATATCTATCTATCTATCTATCTATCTATCTATCTATCTATCTATCTTATAAATTACACTTTAGCACATGTACAAAGTAAAATCGACTGAAACATCAGCCTATTCGAGTTTCGATCCCGGCTGGAAGCAAGTGGAAGTGTCTAGCCACACTGATTAGCTGTGATATAGCAAAACAGGCTTGTATGTGGATTACTAATATATATATATATATATATATATATATATATATATATATATATTATTACTTCGTTTTTAATCATAATAAAATTAGTCAAAGTAGACAACTGTATTAAAATGTATTAAATACAATTATATTGTAGAGCTTTTGAATACATTTAATTTGCAAACGAGTTATTACCCGACCTAAGTTTCTACCATGTGGTGTCTTTAGGCGATTTGAAATAATTGATTTTACTGTTTTTTTAAGAACGCTCACGTAACGGGAACTTTTTTTGAAAATTGCGCGTTCAAAAAAATCCCCGTTACGTGAGCGTTCTAACAAAAACGGTAAAATTAGTTAGTGCAATTGCGTCATTACTATTACACAAATGAAATATATATATATATATTATGGACTCTCCCATCGATTTCGATGTATGAGGGTCTAACACACAGAGATTTGTTTATAGTGGTCAAGGCTTGTGTAGTACCATCCACACATTTTGGAACTGCTGATAAACAATCGGTGCAGAAATCTACCACAGATCGCATGAACAGCAGACCTCAATTATTTAACCCATAATTGGAGGAAACGGACGGATTAATACCTTTCCCGAGGGTACTAGTGCGCAAGTGAATGCAGTGTGCCGAGTTCCAATACATATATATATATATATATATATATATATATATATATATATATATATATATATATATTAGAAAAGGAAATAGGGTTGCCCCAACGAGGGAAATTGGTAGAGTCACCAACTGATCCTGATATGTATTTCAACCAGGATCTACAAAATTTTCTGTTTGATTGACAGTTCCGTGCACAAAACCTAGGTGTTGAAGGTTACCTTTTAGCTCCTCCATTGGTCTGTGTATGATAAGTCCAGGAGTGACACATTCCATTATAACACGTTCAAAAGGTCTCGCTGAACAATCTGGTATTTGCTGTAGGAAACCTACTTTTTCAGTTTGGTCATAGAACTTTATGCTACATACTTGTCTAAAAACTCTGCCAACATGGTTTTTTCTTTTAAACAATAAACTTTCATCAATTTTAATTTGATGTCCAAGGCCACCCATCAGCTTTCTGTCTTTCACCATTTTGCTCGTACAGATGTCCCTACAATATTCATACCCCTGAATGGCAGATTTTACTGTAATTCCATTCAAAGACGCTGAATATATCACAGATATACGTCACATAAAATCAAATATTACCTGGAATATCACATCTAGATGTAGTTTCACACTCCACCACCAGTTCACACTCCACCCACGTCTATTGAACAGGTGAAGAGGCCCACCCCTTGTTCCTTGTTTAGGATGTGGTTTCCGGCTTTCTCTTTTCCAATCTTTTCACTCTTTTCTTTTTTTTCAATTGGAGTAGATAGACTAAACCATCACCCGGTTCACACTCCACCCACGTCTATTGAACAGGTGAAGAGGCCCACCCCTTGTTCCTTGTTTAGGATGTGGTTTCCGGCTTTCTCTTTTCCAATCTTTTCACTCTTTTCTTTTTTTTTCAATTGGAGTAGATAGACTAAACTATCACCCGGTTCACACTCCACCCACGTCTATTGAACAGGTGAAGAGGCCCACCCCTTGTTCCTTGTTTAGGATGTGGTTTCCGGTTTTCTCTTTTCCAATCTTTTCACTTTCTTTTTTTTTTCCAATTGGAGTAGATAGACTACACTATCGCCCGGTTCACACTCCACCCACGTCTATTGAACAGGTGAAGAGGTTCATCCCTTGTTCCTTGTTTAGGATGTGGTTTCCGGCTTTCTCTTTTCCAATCTTTTCACTCTTTTCTTTTTTTTTCAATTGGAGTAGATAGACTAAACTATCACCCGGTTCACACTCCACCCACGTCTATTGAACAGGTGAAGAGGCCCACCCCTTGTTCCCTGTTTAGGATGTGGTTTCCGGCTTTCTCTTTTCCAATCTTTTCACTCTTTTCTTTTTTTTTCAATTGGAGTAGATAGACTAAACTATCACCCGGTTCACACTCCACCCCATCTATTGAACAGGTGAAGAGGCTCATCCCTTGTTCCTTGTTTAGGATGTGGTTTCCGGCTTTCTCTTTTCCAATCTTTTCACTCTTTTCTTTTTTTTCAATTGGAGTAGATAGACTAAACTATCACCCGGTTCACACTCCACCCCCATCTATTGAACAGGTGAAGAGGCTCATCCCTTGTTCCTTGTTTAGGATGTGGTTTCCGGCTTTCTCTTTTCCAATCTTTTCACTCTTTTCTTTTTTTTCAATTGGAGTAGATAGACTAAACTATCACCCGGTTCACACTCCACCCCCATCTATTGAACAGGTGAAGAGGCTCATCCCTTGTTCCTTGTTTAGGATGTGGTTTCCGGCTTTCTCTTTTCCAATCTTTTCACTCTTTTCTTTTTTTTCAATTGGAGTAGATAGACTAAACTATCACTATCAGTAAAAGGGTGGGACCTAGTTGCTAATCTTGTGGCTCGAGTAAATTCATATATAGGGGCCACCAGTGAGCTAAGTTCAGTATTTAACTAGCTTGGTAAAATAGCTAAGCCTTTTTAGCTTGAATGATGAACATACATTTTTTTGTTGTTGTTGTTGTTGTTGTTGTTGTTGTTGTTGTAGTAGTAGCAGTAGTAGTAGCAGTAGTAGTAGTAGTAGTAGTAGTAGTACATCTTTCTTGGATGTGCGTTGTGGTACAGTGGATATCGGCTCGGAACGAGACACCGGGGAGCCGAGTTCGAATTCCAGTTGAATCCATTGTATTCCCTTCCGCGCAAATAGCCTTGGGAAAGGTATTAATCCGTCTCATCCTTCCAGTTATGGGTTAAATAGCAGGACAGATTGGGTTCTATAGTCTTGGTCGGCAACCAGTCTACCGCAGAAAGCAATGGCAACCTACTGCGGGATAATCTTCTGCCTAGTCAGTCATGTCTCTTTCGAGACATGATCGCCCGAGCGTGTATCACGTATGACAATTAACTGACCGACTGAATATAATAGGTGGGATCATGATTAAGTCTTCTACTGGTCATAAAGTGGGGGATTGGTTTTCTATTGTTGTGAAGTAATAAACTGATCCCCCACTAATTACTACGTAATAATATACTACATCGCGCCTCCCTCTAGCTATAAGTCAAATAACAGGACAGATTGGGTTCTATAGCCTTGGCTGGCAACCAGTCTACCGCAGAAAGCAATGGCAACCTACTGTGGGATAATCTCCTGCCCAGTCAGTCATGTCTCTTTCGAGACATGATCGCCCAAGCGTGTGTCACGTATGGCACTTTAACTGACTGATATCTTACTTTTATTTTTCTCTGTCAATTTGTATCTTAAAACTTTATTTTGTAAATAACTGCCTCTGTTTTACAAATTCCATTATGTGGACATTTTAAGTCTTATGAATTTTAACTCTGCATTTATATTTTTATATATATATATATATATATATTTTATATATTATATTTTTCTTTAACATTATCTTTAAATTCTGTGCATTTGTCTTTTGGTGTAATTTTCTGTACAGCTGTAATTTAATATCAGTCAGTTAAGTGCCATACGGGAAACACGCTTGGGCGATCATGTCTCTCTCGAGACATGACTGACTGGGCAGAAGATTATGCCACAGTAGGTTGCCATTGCTTTCTGCAGTAGACTGGTTGCCAGCCAAGGCTACAGAACCCAATCTGTCCTGTTATTTGACTCATAGCTAGAGGGAAACGCGATGTAGCATATTATTACGTAGTAATTATTTGGGGATCAGTTTATTACTTCATAACAATAGGATGAGTGAAATAAAAAAGAAAAATGTTACACTCACAAACTCGCCTTGTGCCTCCTCTTATGAGGACAATTGGTTTTCTGTCCTGCACAGTGCTCGATCGGCATACCATCTACGTGTTTTGGAGGCCATTTGCCTAAAAATCCAGCAGCCGAGCCTGTGCAGGCAGAAAGAGCAGTTCCTGCGCTCCTTGCAATTACTGGCGAGTTTGTGAGTGTGACATTTTTCTTTTTTATTTCACTCTTGTCGGATTTATACGTTTACACCCCCCCCCCTCACATTTTAATATTTTTCAATAAATTTATTTTTAAACGAATTCCATCTTCTCCCAGTATTGCAAGTATTCCCTTTTTGGTCTTGTCCTCTTCTTTACCCCTTTGTAATTTTGTGCCAACGAAACCCTTGACAAGTGTTGGCTGAAAGGCTCCTCGGGTTTGGGAAAACAAAATGACGTCTACTCTTTTTAAGGCTATCTGTTATTTCTGCGGGTACAAATCTTTATATATATTCAAATTTATAAAGGCAGCAATTTTTTTTTAAACATGGCAGATTAAACAACAATATGTTTGCGTATTTTTAATAAAATCCGTTCATACACACGGATAATCTTTCGCGTATTACAATCAAAAAATGTCAGAAATGAACTGTAACGTTGACAGATGTTATTTTCATTCATTTCTTAAGGTACCCAAGTACTTTCAACTTCTTTCCAAGATCATCTTTAGGGGTGTGAGTTATGGTAGCAAATGTAACCGGAAAACACAATTATTTAATCTGACCTGTATAAAAAAATTTTGCTGCCTAAATACACTATATATATATATATATATATATATATATATATATATATATATATATATATTATTTAATTACTTAGTTTTGGGTCATAATATAATTAGACCAGTGCATATTTGTATTAAAATGGGTAAAAGTGCTCAATACAATTATATTGTAGAACTTTTGAATATTCTTCTTTTGGTTGGTTATTTTGTTTTTATGGCATATCAACCTCGGCGGGTCATTTATTGCCAACTAAATTTTATTTATTGATTGCTGGTAATACCTTTTTCTTTCAACAATTTATTGTTGTTTTTATATAAGTTTCCTGTCTAGTAATACTTTTTTTTCTTTTCGAGTATCAAGATTCATTGGGATTTGTTTTTAAGTGCAGGGTCCCCAAGTCCTACCCTTGTTATATATATATATTCAAATTTATAAAAGGCAGCATTTTTTTTTAAACATGTCAGATTAAACAACAATGTGTTTGCGTATTTTTAATAAAATCCGTTCATACTCACGGATAATCTTTCGCGTATTACAATCAAAAGATGTCAGAAATGAGCTTTCATGTTGACAGATGTGATTTTCATTCATTTCTTAAGGTACCCAAGTAGTTTCAACCTCTTTTAGAAATCATCTTCAGGGGTGTGAGTTATGGTAAGAAATGTACCCGGAACACTGTGAACGCTAGCAATTTTTCAACCGTTATATTTGAAGTAGAAAAAAGGTACGGTAATTTTTAGCACACAAAGATAGAAAAAGGCGTAAGACAATGATGTGTCTTTTCACCGGGTTTGTTCAACCTATACAGCGAGAATATTTTGAGGACCCTAGATGACACGCCAGGATTTGTTATTGGAGGCCACAACCTGAACAACATAAGATATGCGGACAATACAGTGCTGATTGCGGACACGGAAAGGAAACTACAAGACCTCATACAGAAAGTAGCAGTGGAGAGTGACAAGAAGGGACTACAAATAAACTTTAAGAAAACTGAATGCATGGTCATCAGCAAAAGATAGAACCCAAAATGCCAAATACAGGTGGGGGATAACAGAATCAAACAAGTACAAGAATTTAAGTACCTAGGAAGTGTTCTAACAGGAGATGGAAAGTGCGACACGGAGATCCGAAGGCGAATTGGCATGGCAAAGGACACGTTACAGAAGATGAGCAAAATACTAACAGACAGGAAAATCTCAATAGAAACGAAGAAAAGAGTGCTAGACTGCTACGTGATGTCAGTTCTTCAATACGGCAGTGAATGCTGGACAATATCATCGAAAATGAGGACAAAACTGGAAGCGGCCGAAATGTGGTTCTACAGAAGGATGCTACGGATATCGTGGACTGAGCATACAAGCAACGACGAGGTGTTAGAAAGAATGGCAACAAAAAGGAAATTGATGCTGAGCATCAGGAAGAGACAACTGAAGTTCCTGGGACATGCAATGAGGAAGGAGAGCCTGGAGAACCTGATACTGACTGGACAGATAGAAGGAAGGAGAAACAGAGGAAGGCAGCGGATAACATATTTGCAGTGACTGATCAGGTGGATGACGGAACGGGGGTTGCCAGGAGCAACAGGAGCAAACATGCTGAGAGCCACAAGGGATAGGGAGACGTGGAGAGACATGATCGCCTACGTCCTGAAGGGACAGGGCACATAGAAGAAGAAGGAGAAGAAGAAGAATTTTTAGCAACACAATTATTTAATCTGACATGTTTAAAATAATTTTGCTGCCTAAATACACTATATATATATATATATATATATATATTATTTAATTACTTAGTTTTGGGTCATAATAAAATTAGACCAGTGCATATTTGTATTAAAATGGGTAAAAGTGCTCAATACAATTATATTGTAGAACTTTTGAATATTCTTCTTTTGGTTGGGTATTTTGTTTGTATGGCATATTAACCTCGGCGGGTCATTTATTGCCAACTAAATTTTTTATTTATTGATTGCTGGTAATACCTTTTTCTTTCAACAATTTATTGTTGTTTTTATATAAGTTTCCTGTCTAGTAATACTTTTTTTCTTTTCGAGTATCAAGATTCATTGGGATTTGTTTTTAAGTGCAGGGTCCCCAATTCCTACCCTTGATATTTAACCCATAACTAGAGGGAAGGGACGAATTAATACCTTTCCCAAGTGTACCAGTGCTTAAATGAATGCAGGGTATTCAACTGGAATTCGAACTCAGCTCACCGATTTCTCTTTCCGAGCCGATATCCACTGCACCACAATACACACCCGTCACTAAACGCTTGCAGCACCTGGTATTCCCAAGCAGTCACCCATCTAAGCACTGACTCAACGTTGCTTAACTTTGGTGATCGAGCGAGAACCGGTGTATTGAACGTGATATGGCCGTAAGGCCTGAATTTTCTTTATTTGTAAAGGAGTTATTACGCGACGTAGGTTTCTACCATGTGGTGTCTCCAGGCGATTATTGCACCATATGGTAAAAATCTAGGTCGAGTAATAACTCGTTTACAAACAAAGATATATATATATATATATATATATATATATATATATATATATATATCATAACAAATAATGCTTAAACAAATACATTAAAATATATATATATATATTTTTTTTTTTTTTTTTAATCATTTCACCCCGAGCAAGGCAGAAACGCCACTGATGTGCAGGGGGTTACATAAATGTAAAAAGATTAATTAGAAAAGAGTGAGGAGTACAAGCTAGTTAGAAAGGAACAATAGAAAGCTGAGAAAGCAGGTGCGATGACAGATGCATGGGCGGAGAGAAAGGGAAGGTTATACAGGGGAGGGGAGAGAGCTAGAGTCCAGTGGTTAGTAGATGAGTATTAACTTTGCTTTTAAATTTCTGGAGGTCGTAGCCGTCAGGAAAGCAAGAATACGGGAGTGAGTTCCACAGGCGGGAAGTGCGAGAGAGGAAGCTGCAGGAGTAGAATTGTCGTCTGCGTTTGGCTAACCTGACTGTGAATGGGTGGGACCCAGTTGCCAGTCTAGTTGCACGGGTAAACACCTGTTGAGGAGGCATCAGTGACTTAAGCTCATCCGAGCAGAAGCCATGGAAGTATTTATAGAAGAGACAGAGGGAGGCCACATTTCGACGATGGGAAAGTGGCTGCAGTCGAGTCGCCAGATCAGTACCTATCACATTACAGACTCTCCTTTGGAGCTTGTCAAGAACACTGAGGAGAACGGCAGGGGCACCTGACCATAAATGGCAGCAGTACTCCATGCATCATATAATAATTCTGCTTATTCCTTCTATAGTTATTTAGTTACTTAGTTCCTCCGGTTGTGACGCCACTAAAGAAAAATAACAAACTTAATCTCTACACGAGCTTTTCCTTCCTCTCTATCTGAATCTATCTAAACTTATTTATAAATGGAACATTGTCTGTGTGTGTGTATGTGTGTGTGTGTTTCCGTTACCTATAGATTCCGAAGCGCCTGAAGCGATTTTCTTGAAAATTGACAAAGTTGTACTTTAATCGTCTGCGAGTGTTCTTAGCTAGGTTTTGTGTCGAGGTACCAACGATAAATATTGAAAATTGATAATCGAAAAAATCAGGTTATAGAAAGAGTTGTCCGATTTTAATCCAATTTGATACACTCATAGACAAAGACATAAGAAACGATATTCAGAAGTTTCAAGGTTGCAGTTCTTACAATAGTGCAGAAAATCGATAATATATATAAAAGGCAAGATGTTTGTGTCTGTGTATGTCTGTTTATCTGCCTATATGTCTGTATTTTTTTCAACCCTTTTATTTTAGTTTTTGCTTCGGGTTTGGCTCTAAGTAGGTATAATTATAGTTCTTAGTCTCAGCCATGATACCATTTATCAGAGGACTTATTTAGCCTTCAACATTCAGTTTATCTATCTTAGTTTCTTCATATCTATCTATCTATCTATCTATCTATCTATCTATCTATCTATCTAGTTCAGTCTGTTCATATCTATCTATCTATCTATCTATCTATCTATCTATCTTAGTCTCTTCATATCTATCTATCTATATATCTATCTATCTATCTATCTATCTATCTATCTATCTCAGTCTCTTCATATCTATCTATGTTAGTCTCTTCATATCTATCTATCTATCTATCTATCTATCTATCTATCTATCTATCTTAGTCTCTTCATATCTATCTATCTATCTATCTATCTATCTATCTATGTTAGTCTCTTCCTATCTATCTATCTATCTATCTATCTATCTATCTATCTATCTATCTATCTTAGTCTCTTCTATCTATCTATCTATCTATCTATCTATCTATCTATCTATCTATCTTAGTCTCTTCATATCTATCTATCTATCTATCTATCTATCTATCTATCTATCTGTTTCCTTATAGACATAATAGTATATGCGAAATTACTGAATAAAAGATCAGATATACTATCCAGATGTAATTACATCTATAAATACATCATACAAACCTGGAAGAAAGTGTTTTAAGATCCTTAAGTACCCCCTTTATTATTTTAGGACGGAGTGTTATTAGGCTCTAGTATCCTTAAAGTTTTTTTTTTCTTTTTCCCCATATCATAATTTACAATTTCATTTTTTTACGCTTAAAATACCCAGGAATAGAACTTGATAAAGATCTAGGCGACACCGGTTGTTTTTTTTAGTTCGTAATAAAATGTCATCTAACCTCTATTTCTTTCTTGCTAGTATATATATATATATATATATATATATATATATATATATATATATATAAGAATTAAAATGATTCTTGTAAAAATCCATTATTCATCAAAAAATATCTTTTTTTAAGAATATATATTTTGTATATATATTTATAAAATTGATTTAAAGCTTCTCTAAATATAAAAATGACATAATTTTATTGGATTTTTTATTTTACTATTTGGAGCACATTTTTGAAAAATCGGCTTAAAAATGTACATATATTTTCTAATTAGTCCTACATTTAACCAATAAAACAAAGTGGGTGGGTCGTAATTAATTTAACGAAATTAACTGGAATGGGGAAAAACATAACCATTTTTTCCATGATTTTCTAAAAATAATAATTTTAGAAATAACTTCATTTACTGGTTAATAAGTCCTGAAAGTTTTATTAAAATTAGTCACTTGTTTTATATTTTACAAGAATTTAAAAATAATGCTCGTCGTCATATTAACGTAAATATTTCGACAATAAAACTTTGTTTTTATTAAGTTGGGGGTCTCTTGTCATCATGCCATATTGTTTTTTTTTCCTCAGTGAATTAGCCAAATTACGCTACTTATATTGTTCCGACAGCTGAGCACATCTTTGCTGCCATCTTCATCATCAATATCTGTCTATATTTCTGAGATGAGGCATTGTAATTATTTACACTATTTACATTGTTTGGACTGTTGTCCTCATCTTTGTTGCCATATTCACCTTCAATATCTGTTTATATTTCTGAGATGAGGTATTGTAATTATTTACACTATTTACATTGTTTGGACTGTTGTTCTCATCTTTGTTGCCATATTCACCTTCAATATCTGTCTATATTCCTGAGATGAGGTATTGTAATTATTTACACTATTGACATTGTTTGGACTGTTGTCCTCATCTTTGTTGCCATATTCACCTTCAATATCTGTCTATATTCCTGAGATGAGGTATTGTAATTATTTACACTATTTACATTGTTTGGACTGTTGTCCTCATCTTTGTTGCCATATTCACCTTCAATATCTGTCTATATTCCTGAGATGAGGTATTGTAATTATTTACACTATTTACATTGTTTGGACTGTTGTCCTCATCTTTGTTGCCATATTCACCTTCAATATCTGTCTATATTTATGAGATGAGATATTGTAATTATTTACACTATTTACATTGTTTGGACTGTTGTCCTCATCTTTGTTGCCATATTCACCTTCAATATCTGTCTATATTTATGAGATGAGGTATTGTAATTATTTACACTATTGACATTGTTTGGACTGTTGTCCTCATCTTTGTTGCCATATTCACCTTCAATATCTGTCTATATTTATGAGATGAGGTATTGTAATTATTTACACTATTTACATTGTTTGGACTGTTGTCCTCATCTTTGTTGCCATATTCACCTTCAATATCTGTCTATATTTATGAGATGAGGTATTGTAATTATTTACACTATTTACATTGTTTGGACTGTTGTCCTCATCTTTGTTGCCATATTCACCTTCAATATCTGTCTATATTTCTGAGATGAGGCATTGTAATTATTTACACTATTTACATTGTTCGGACTGTTGTCCTCATCTTTGTTGCCATATTCACCTTCAATATCTGTCTATATTTCTGAGATGAGGTATTGTAATTATTTACATTATTTACATTGTTTGGACTGTTGTCCTCATCTTTGTTGCCATATTCACCTTCAATATCTGTCTATATTTCTGAGATGAGGTATTGTAATTATTTACACTATTTACATTGTTTGGACTGTTGTCTTCATCTTTGTTGCCATATTCACCTTCAATATCTGTCTATATTTATGAGATGAGGAATTGTAATTATTTACACTATTTACATTGTTTGGACTGTTGTCCTCATCTTTGTTGCCATATTCACCTTCAATATCTGTCTATATTTATGAGATGAGGTATTGTAATTATTTACACTATTTACATTGTTTGGACTGTTGTCCTCATCTTTGTTGCCATATTCACCTTCAATATCTGTCTATATTTCTGAGATGAGGTATTGTAATTATTTACACTATTTACATTGTTCGGACTGTTGTCCTCATCTTTGTTGCCATATTCACCTTCAATATCTGTCTATATTTCTGAGATGAGGTATTGTAATTATTTACACTATTTACATTGTTTGGACTGTTGTCCTCATCTTTGTTGCCATATTCACCTTCAATATCTGTCTATATTTCTGAGATGAGGTATTGTAATTATTTACACTATTTACATTGTTCGGACTGTTGTCCTCATCTTTGTTGCCATATTCACCTTCAATATCTGTCTATATTTCTGAGATGAGGTATTGTAATTATTTACACTATTTACATTGTTTGGACTGTTGTCCTCATCTTTGTTGCCATATTCACCTTCAATATCTGTCTATATTTCTGAGATGAGGTATTGTAATTATTTACACTATTTACATTGTTCGGACTGTTGTCCTCATCTTTGTTGCCATATTCACCTTCAATATCTGTCTATATTTCTGAGATGAGGTATTGTAATTATTTACACTATTTACATTGTTTGGACTGTTGTCCTCATCTTTGTTGCCATATTCACCTTCAATATCTGTCTATATTTCTGAGATGAGGTATTGTAATTATTTACACTATTTACATTGTTCGGACTGTTGTCCTCATCTTTGTTGCCATCTTCACCATCAATATCTGTCTATATTTCTGAGATGAGGTATTGTAATTATTTACACTATTTACATTGTTTGGACTGTTGTCCTCATCTTTGTTGCCATATTCACCTTCAATATCTGTCTATATTTCTGAGATGAGGTATTGTAATTATTTACACTATTTACATTGTTCGGACTGTTGTCCTCATCTTTGTTGCCATATTCACCTTCAATATCTGTCTATATTTCTGAGACGAGGTATTGTAATTATTTACACTATTTACATTGTTTGGACTGTTGTCCTCATCTTTGTTGCCATATTCACCTTCAATATCTGTCTATATTTCTGAGATGAGGTATTGTAATTATTTACACTATTTACATTGTTCGGACTGTTGTCCTCATCTTTGTTGCCATATTCACCTTCAATATCTGTCTATATTTCTGAGATGAGGTATTGTAATTATTTACACTATTTACATTGTTTGGACTGTTGTCCTCATCTTTGTTGCCATATTCACCTTCAATATCTGTCTATATTTCTGAGATGAGGTATTGTAATTATTTACACTATTTACGTTGTTTGGACTGTTGTTGCTATATCCACAACGTTTCAGCCGTTGTATTATCCGGCCTTCTTCAGGTGAGTGGTATTACAACAAAGGTGATCCAAAACTAGAAGTTTTGTCAAAATGAGATAACTGATAATGAAAGTAATGGCAATCTGCTGCGAGAAAATCTTCTGCCTAGTCAGTCATGTCTCTTTCGATACATGAATGCCCAAGCGCGCATCCCGTACGGCACTTAACTGATTGAACTCATACATAGACATCTGGATGCGGCATAGCACCTGGAACTAGAACAATTTTCCTGCTGGTCGAAATAAATGTTTCAGTGCGAAGTTTTACTCATTCGAAGAAAGCCGTAGCTTGCAACGGCCAAAAGATGATATGAACAAAGAACTCTAGAATAATTTTATAATAAACTAGCAGTATATCCCGGCGTTGCTCGGGTGTAATGAAAGCTTTAAAACTAATCCATGGTCCTGGAGCTCAGACTCCTTGGACATTGATGCGAAAGACTAAAAAGCAATAGTTGTTTTCAGTTAAAGTGAAAACGTAGACTGAAAGAAAAATGAATGGATGTAAGTCAAATTTTGAAGTTTGGTGAGAATCGGATAAAAATTGTGGATTTGTATAAAGGACATACAGACAGATAAACAGACACACACAAACACATTTCCTTTTATATATATATATATATATATCGATTTTCTCCACTATTGCAAGAACTGCAACTTGAAACTTCTGAATATCGTTTCCATGAGTGTTTCAAATTTGATTAAAATCGGACCACTCCTTCTATAACACGATTTTTTTGATTATCGATATTTATCGGGGGTACCTCGACACAAAACCTAGCGAAGAACACTCGCAGACGCTTATAGTACAACTGTGTTAATGTTCAAGAAAATCGGTTCAGCCGTTTCGGAGTCTATATGTAACGGATACACACACAGACACACACAGACAAAGTTTCATTTATAAATAAGTTTAGATTGTTGTGGGATCGCCCTTTGTACATCATAATGGACTCGCCTGAATGTCCATATAATCCTGTCTATAGAGAGAACAGTAGTTGGAAGGTGAGAGTTCTACTCTTGACACTGGCAGCTCGCTGCCTTCTGGTCGAGAGCACTAACCCAGTCGTGGTTCTGCCGAAGGGTAGAAGCACGACTGGGGAAAGATAGATATTTTTGGCCTGGCTATACGTTTTGTTTAAAGTGTAGATTTACTGTCGCCATTATTTTAATTATTACTTGCGTTTTCTATTATATATTCAGTCAGTTAAGTGCCATACATGAAACACGCGTGGGCGATCATGTCTCGAAAAAGACATGACTGACTGGG
The DNA here is from genome assembly GCA_037127315.1 of Ascarosepion bandense. Lineage (NCBI taxonomy): Eukaryota > Metazoa > Mollusca > Cephalopoda > Sepiida > Sepiidae > Ascarosepion > Ascarosepion bandense. Next base: position 1,351,495 of record JBBBDQ010001753.1, read on the forward strand.
CAGAAGATTATCTCGCAGTAGGTTGCCATTGCTTTCTGCGGTATCCTAGTTGCCGACCAAGGCTATAGAACTCAATCTGTCCTGTTATTTGACTCATAGCTAGAGATAGACACGATGTATTATATTATTATGTAGTAATTAATGGGGGATCAGTTTATTACTTCATAACAATAGAAAACCGATCCCGCACTTTATGGTCATAAAGTGGGGGATCGGTTTTCTATTGTTATGAAGTAATGAACTGATCCCCCATTAATTACTACGTAGTAATATAATACATCGTGCCTTAATCAAGATCCCAACTATTATATTCAGTCAGTTAAGTGCCATCCGTGAAATACGCTTGGACGATCATGTCTCGAAAAAGACATGACTGACTGGGCAGAAGATTATCCCGCAGTAGGTTGCCATTGCTTTCTGCGGTAGACTGGTTGCAAGCCAAGGCTACAGAACCCAATCTGTCCTGTTATTTAACCCATAACTGGAAGGAGGAGACGAACTAATACCTTTTCCAAGGGTATTTGCGCGTAAGTGAATGCAATGAATTTAACTGGAATTCGAACTCGGCTCCCCGATTTCTCGTTCCGAGCCGATATCCACTGCAGCACAACTTAAGTGTCCATATTAGTATTTGTGTCACTGCGCGTGTTTCGAGTCAATAGTTGACTCTCTTCGGGGGAATAAACTTGTGTCATTCATTGGCTATAAAAATTTTTTTTCACTGACTTGCAAAATTTGATTTCGTCTTTATATTTCGCTTACGGCCATATCACATTGAATACGCCGGTTCTCGTCCGATCACCGAAGTTAAGCAACATCGAGTCTGGTCAGTATTTAGATGGGTGACAGCGTTGGACTACCAGGTGCTGTAAACGTCTTTTTGAATGTGCGTTGTGGTGCAGTAGATGTCGGCTCGGAACGAGAAATCGGGGAGCCGAGTTCGAATTCCAGATGAATTCATTGCATTCACTTACGCGCAAATATGTTTGGGAAAGGTATTAATCCGTCTATTTCTTCCAGTTATGGGTTAAATAACAGGACATACTGAGTTCTATAGCCTTGGCTAGCAACCAGTCTACCGCAGAAATCAATGGCAACCTTCTGCGGGATAATCTTCTGCCCAGACAGTCATGTCGCTTTCGAGACATGATCGCCCAAATCGTGTATCACGTATGGCACTTAACTGACTGACTGAGTATAATAGTTGGGATCATGATTAAGGCTTCTACTGGGCATAAAGTGGGGGGGTTGTTTTTATATTGTTATGAAGCAATAAACTGATACCCCACTAATTACTACGTAATAATATAATACATCGCGTCTCCTTTTTGCTATGAGTCAAATAACAGGACAGATTGGGTTCTATAGCCTTGGCTGGCAACCAGTCTACTGCAGAATTCGTTGTATTCACTTGCGCACAAATATCCTTGGGAAAGGTATTAATCCGTCTCTTCCCTCCAGTTATAGGTTAAATAATAGGACAGATTGGGTTCTATAGCCTTGGCTGGCAACCAGTCTACTGCAGAAAACAATGGCAACCTACTGCGGAATAATCTTCTGCATGTTTCTTTCGAGACATGATCGCCCAAGCGTGTATCATGTATAGCATTTAACTGACTGACTGAAACAAGTTGTTCTTCTACCTCAACTAGTAGTGGAAGATTCGAGACAGGCTACTGCAGAAAGCAATGGCAACCTACTGCGGGATAATCTTCTGTCCAACCAGTCATGTCTCTTTCGAGACATGATCACCCAAGCGTGTATCACGTATAGCACTTCAATGACTGACTTTATACTTCAAAATTATTTTCAGCCATTTTGATTCATTTCTACTCTAGGGTCATCTAGTTCTTTTTATTGTTTTGGAAAATATTGGAATTTAGTGTGCTTGTGTGTGTGTGCGTGTGTGTGCGCGCGCGCGCGTTTTCGTGTTTGAATTTCGTGCGTCTGTGTGTGTGTGTCTTAGGTTTTTTATTTTGTTTTGTTGAGGGAAGGCTTGTATGTTTTTTATAAATATTTCTTCCTGCATCATGAGTGTGTCATAATCTGCAGTTTGGTAGATAGGCATTACAAATTTATTTATTTAAACATTAATTATATTTGAGAAGACGCTCCGTTTTTAGTATTATTGTTATTATTAAACAATATATTTATTTATATCTACTAGCCTGAATAATCAAGAAATCTTGAAATATTTAAATAAAAAATGAGAATTAGATAAACGTGGGTCGTGAAAGGACACAGTATGGCCTGGTGTCTGGACATCGACATAACAAAATGCATTTTCTTCAACTATCGCTACCTAATTTTCTCAATAACCATGAATTAATCTTATATTTTCAAAGTAAATCATTGTCACCATTTATTTTAACATATCTGAAGAAAAATAGTATTGTCCTGAAACATGAAAATTTTTGTGTTGTGATATAATGCTTTATATAAACTATTGTAATAACAAAGTCACAATATATATGTATTTTAGAAAAAAAATTTACTACAATTTCAATGGGTAATACAATATAGAATATACCGTTACAAATGTCTATATGGACATGTGAGCGTCTGTGAAAAAAAATTTGTGGGAAGGGGATATTTCGAAGATTAACTGTTGTACCACTTGGGTCTGACGAGCCGTAAAAACATCAATGTGCGGTGAAATACGTATTACCCATTGAAATTGTAGTATATCAAATTGTTTCGAAATTATATTACTCTGTTAAATTAAATAAATGAATTTGACATTGAGTTCTTTTGAGTTCGTCTCTATAGTAATTTATCTGGATAATGTACCAAGTGTTCTACGTTATATATATATATATATATATATATATACTAAACAGTTATAGGTCATATCTAAATTAGATTTAAATTAGACCATTAAACAGTTGTATTAAGAATTGCCCAAAACACGTTTGATGGGAAATGAAGAGATTTAGAGATTTTAGATATTTAAGTTGGGGAAATCAGCCGATTACGCGAACAGGGTTTCGACCTTTACGGCTTCGTCAGGCAGTTTGTATTGGATTAGAACAATACAAATCGCCTGACGAAACCGAAAATTTAAATATAACTTAAATATGACCTACAACTGTTTCTGCAGATGACAATATTTACGCTCTCACACCCTGATTGAGCACTCTGGAAGAATGGTAGACTTTGAAAAGCAATAGCTACTCTGGCATGTACGCATCGCTCATTCAGTAAAATGAATTAGATCACTCTAGCTATTGGGCGCGTATAATGATAATATATGCGCTAAAAAGTCTGCCTTCTTTCACCGAACGCCCATAGCCCAGAGGTAGAATCGCCGACTGACGCCAATTCGGTCGGGTTTCAATCCTGGGTTAAAAAGCAATCGGAGTCTAACTGTACTGATGAGCTGTGATACAGCGAAACAGATCTGTCTGCGGATGACAATATATATATATATATATATATATATATATATATATATATATACATAAAGAATCACAAGATAGCCAAAACCTACGAGCCGTTGTGTGAAACCGCGGTAGGTTTTGGCTATCTTGTGATTCTTTATGTATCTTTGCTCTACTTTTGCTTTTCATTTGTACTTTTGCATTTGTTTGTATTTGTATCGAGCACTTTTTCTTCTTTTTTTGTGGTTGGTTCCGTTTGGGTTTTTTTTTCTTTACTGCGGAGTATTGTATGTCTTGTCTTTATTCTGCGGATTTCTTTTTTTTCCCCCCTCTTATCCAACGCCTTAGTGCGACGGATGTTAACGGAATTAGATTCTGTCGGTTATTCGTTTTTCTTAAAGTTTACCTTTGTAGAATTTTAGGATTTAAATACTTACAGAGTCAGTTTAGGTATTATTTTGAATATATATATATATATATATATATATATATATATATATATATATATATATAAAGGAAAACTCAACAGGTCATTTAAATTGGTTATAAATTATAATTAATTTCAATGAGCTAAATTAGCTCATTTCATTATGTATAAACATAAAACACAGTCACATTTGTATGTATATGTGGGGATGTGTGCGCATATGTGTATATGGATATAAGTTAGTGTGCATGGGTGGGTTGATTTGTAGGGTTACACGTACATACATATCCATGGAATTAGAAGTAGGCGGTTAATGACTTAGTGGTCAACCTCTTCGCGACTGGTTTGAATACCCCCAACTGATGTGACGCCAATGCCTCTGTCCTGACTCTCTTTCCTTTTTCTCTTTTTTCCTTTTTCTTATTTTTTTATTTTTTTATCTATATCTTCAGTTAAAGGAAATGCTTATTCCGGCAAAATTTTTTGTACCAAATGGAAGGAATATTGTGTGGACTGATGAAATGAGCTAATTTAGCTAATTTAGCTTATTGAAATGAATTATAATTTGTAACCACTTCAAATGACGCGTTGAGTTTTCCCTTATAAATATCATATTGCTCTGGATAACATCCATTGAGCTCTCTATATAGATATAACACTTAATATTTTATATTAAGTTAATCTTGTTGGAATATCCTCGCCGTTTAATGACTTGTGTGTGTATTTAGGCAACATTTTTTCATTGATGCATGTTTCATTAAATAATATAGGCAAGTTTTGTCGATTTATCTTATGTAATTTTTTTCATATCGTCGGATTTTCGCTTCTAGCATGCACGCACCTGTTCGCCAATTCTCCACACAAACAAAATAGACGACTACTACTATCTTTCGTCCGCAAACTGTTCGTTACAACCAACACTATTGTCATCTTTGATAATGGCTGATGTAAGCCGAAAGCTCAGAAAGGAGTAAATAAAAACATGTTTCAATATTGTGATTTTTTTTCCTCTTTCAACGATAATGCTATTAAGTTTATCAGACGATATAAAAGCAATTTACAGAAAATAAATCGACAAATCTGGTCTATATTATTTAATGAAACATGCATCAATGTATATATATATATATATATAAGCTTATTTATAAATGGAACTTTTTCTCTGTGTGTGTGTGTGTGTGTGTGTGTGTCCGTTACCTATAGACTCCAAAACGGATGAACCAATTTTCTTGAAAGTTTACACAGTTGTACTATAAGCATCTGCGAGTGTTCTTAGCTAGGTTTTGTGTCGAGGTACCCCCCGATAAATATCGAAAATCGATAATCGAAAAAATCGGGTTATAGAAGAAGTGGTCCGATTTTAATCAAATTTGATACACTCATAGACAAAGACATAAGAAACGATATTCAGAAGTTTCAAGGTTGCAGTTCTTACAATAGTGCAGAAAATCGATAATATATATATATATAAAAGGCAAGATGTGTGTGTGTGTGTGTGTGTGTGTGTGTGTGTGTGTGTGTGTGTGTGTGTGTGTGTGTGTTTATCTGTCTGTATGTCCTTTATACAAATCCACAATTTTTATCCGATTCTCACCAAACTTCACACAAATATTCTTTAGTCTGAGCTCCAGGACCATGAATTAGTTTTAAAGCTTTCATTACACCCGAGAAAAGCCGGGCTATACTGCTAGTATATATATATATATATATATATATATATATATATATATATATAAAAATATGAAAAATATGAACATATATATATATATATATATATATATATATATATATATATGTTCATATTTTTAAATTTTCAACTTTGATATTTTTTCAAATTCCCGAATTAGTTTAATGTTATCGATAAATTTACCAAAGTTCGTTTTATTTTTTTATTGTCTTATTTTTTCCGAGTACTTTCGAATGGTACAACATTCGTTGTCAAGGATTGTTTACGCATCTGTCTGTTTTAATTTCGCCGTTCTCACGTTTGATGAAACCAAATTCTTGACACTCAAGGTGACGTCATTTAAATTTTTTTTCTTTCTGTCTGTTATCATCACTGTGTCATCTGCAGATCTAATGTTACATTAGGATATTAATAATTGATCGTTGTAGGACATCTAAATCTCTGAGAATCGCCTCGTTGCATATTTTGAAAAAATCCGGTGAGACGACACATCCTTGTCTCACGCCCTTTTTCTATTTTTGTATACACACTTGGGCGATCATGTCTATTTCAAGATATGACTGACTGGGAAGAAGATTCTCCCGCAGTAGGCTGCCATTAAGTTCTGCAGTAGACTGGTTGCCAACAAAGTTTATAGAACCATTCTGGTCTGCTGTTTAACCCATAGCTGGAGGGAGAAGAGACGGATTATTACGTTTTTAAGGTCATTTTCGTGTCAGTGAATGCAACGAATTCAACTGGAATTTGAACCCGTCTCTTCGATTTCTCGTTCCGAGACGATATCTACTGCACCCCAACACGTCTTTTCCAAATATCTTAAGCTTACTTTGCACTTCTTTATGAATTAATTTATCAAACGCTTTTGTATAGTCTACAAAACATAAAGTATATATCTTTTTAAAAATATACAGTAGCTGTATATTGTGGGTGCTGGTAGGGTAACCCTTAAAAGTGGAATTGTTGAACCGAGTTCAAGTTCAACTCTCTTCTTCACTTTTACAAAAATTTACAACGATGTGTAAAATCCTGTTTTTTCCCAAATAGAAAAAGGATTGACCATGAGCTTAAAGAAAAAGTCGAAACCAGATTTCGCAAGTAGGTGTTAAAACGATTTTTGACCAATGGGAGCGACTTGCAAGACTTGAGGACTTCGCGAGCAAGTGCGAAAATCTGAATACTATAAAAGGCCCCGATCACAGAAAGATAGATGGGAGACGCGAGACGAAACAACTAGAATGTAACTTCAACTTCAAGCGACTCGGAAATTGTCCTCTTTCTCTTTACTTCTTATCTCTTTCAACAATTACTACTAAAAACAATTTCTTCAACTCTCGATACTCTTAGCTCAACTTTATCATTGAACACGAACTCTACTCTTAACTTCTTAATAATGTTTCTAATTGAACATTAACTTCTGCAACTTGTGTTATTCTTTCCTTTAAATAAATTTCTATTTGAAAATGCAAAATGTCTATTTTATTCTTCTTACGCTAATCCATACAATTCCACATATTCCAACCTGCCGACACCCATCCTTCTGATAACGATGAAACCGTTCTGATAATTCTTCAGGTGATAATTCTGGATAAAACTTGTAAGCTTTAGGGAGTTCGGTTAAGTCTGACACAAGGCCGAACAAAAGAAACATTAACCAGCTTCCCTATAGCTTCAAGTGTACTGCGTTCATTTTAAACTAAAGCCCTTGAGAAAAGCATAATTTTATGCCCTCCCTCTTCCGTCAACTTGTATGTGCCATGTCCGTTCAGGACGTGGATGATCATAGCCTTCCACGTCTCCCTATCTGTGGTTACTCTTAGCATGATTTCTCCTGGCACCCAACCCAAACCCATCCATTTGCTCAGTCCTGTTAAGTATGCTACCTGCTGTTTATCTGACCTGTGAGTGTCAGATTCTCCAAGCCTTCCTTCCTTCCTTCCTTCCTTCCTTCCTTCCTTCCTTCCTTCCTTCCTTCCTTCCTTCCTTCCTGTCCCATGAACTTTAACTATATTTTCCTGATGCTCAGTATTAATTTTCTTTTCGTTTCCATCCTTTACATGGTCCTGGGCATGACGGTAAACTGCATCCAGCAGCAAGGCTTCTGATTGGGAGGTTGTGTGGAGCATGGAACCAACTCTTAATTGCTATTTTTCCCAGCTCCACTCTGACCCGGAGTGGTAGCACCTGTTAGGGCCCCAGCTATGGGTAAATAGTTAACCCTCAGACTGGGTTCAAAACACTATGAAAGTATAAAAATAGACTTTTACAGAAATATACACATAAGAATAAACTTTATAGAAAAATATACATTTCTGAAGAAAAAAAACGTTATTGCTATAATACATTTTTCAATACAAAACTAGAAAATGTCTTCAGTTTTCTAAAAAATAAAGAAATTTTTCATCAATATCTGACTAAATCAACCTTCACACAATAACCGAACATTAAATAAAATACCTTTAAAACCCTACTTTTTTTTGTTTTTGGCATTAAATGATACACATAGGTGTCGATATGCCGTTAAACAAAACTCACTCACTCACTCAATCAATCAATCCAGCTTTTCCAAAACTTCATCATTGTTCACATGCTCGAAACTAAGCTATATTTCAAATAGCACAGTAGATTAGGCTCTTTAGCTCTGGATAGCAACAAATCTCAGAGCTTGATAACACCGACCAAACTGTACTGGAAGCAAGGAAAACCGCCACGTTCCTTTATGGTGCAGTGGATATCGACTCGGAACGCCAAATCGGGGAGCCGAGTTCGAATTCCAGTTAAATTCCTTGCATTCACTTGCGTTCAAATACCCTTGGGAAAGGTATTAATCCGTCTCTTCCATCCAGTTATGGGTTAAATAATTCGACAGATTGGGTTCTATAGCCTTGGTCGGCAACCAGTCTACCGCAGAAAGTAATGGCAACATACTGCGGGATAATCTTCTGCCCAGTCAGTCATGTCTCTTTCGAGACATGATCGGCCAAAGCGTGTATCATATATGGCACTTAACTGACTGACATGTAGTGGTGAATTTTTTTAAAGCGTTTTTGGTTTGACACTTTTAAAATAGGAAATTGCTGAAGAAGTCAATTATATATTGTTTACTTTCTGTTGGGACACCCGCGCCTATTCGGCTATAATGGACTATTCCATTACTATGTAAAGTAATGGTGGCATCTACGTAGGTAGAGTGTGCCGAACAGCCGTACTCTCTACGACACTGTCGGCACTCTCGGGTGGAGGGCGCTCTCTGCTTCCGAGCAGAGAGCAATAACCCAGTCGTGTTTCCGCCGAAGGGTAGAGGCACGACTGGGCAAAAATAGACAGACATTTTTTGGCCGGGCCATATAGCCCGGAAATCCCAGTTATAACTGACCATGTGTCACATGTTGCCCTTATTGGGAGGGACAACTAAATATAGAGTGTGCCAAGCAGCCGATCGACAAGTCAGTCGTAGACTTCCGGTGACGACCTGGAAGTACCCATTGCTCATACTACGTCTTACGACGGTTGAAACGATTAACCCTTATTCTTGTATTGGATACTAATAACCTTTGTAAATACTATTTTCACGGAATACAACAATTAACCTATTCCTGTTGTTGAGTTATTTATTCTTACTCACGACATAACATTTTCTATGAAATCCAAAGAAGGATCTGCAATATAATCGGTCCTGACTTGGCATCTCGACTTCAGTCACTTTCTCACCGACGTAACATGGCTTCCCTCTGTCTTTTTTACAAAGGTTTTCATGGCAACTACTTTGATGAACTTTTTTCCCTAATGCCCTGACCGCATGAATTCAAGCGTGTTACTAGACTGGCATCTAGGATCCACTCTTTCACGAACTGGAAGTGCGAGAAAAGAAACTGTTAGAGTAGAAGAGACGGTTACATTTAACTATTTCGACGATAAAAGGGTGGGATGTTGATGTCAATCCAGTAGCACGCGTAACTGTTGACTGGGCGACCAGGAAAAATATCTTCAGGGCAGTTGCCTGGAAACTGTACTTTTAGAAAAGACAAAGGAAAACCACAAAACGTCGGTAGAAAAGTATTCTATCTGCTGTTTTCCCCTGTTTGTCTGACCTGTGAGTATCAGATTCTCCAAGCCCTCCTTCCTCGTTACCTGTTCCAGGAACTTTAACTGTCTTTTCCTGATACTCAGTATTAATTTCCTTTTCGTTTCCATCCTTTCCAAACTTCATCATCGCTCACATGCTTGGAACTAAACTATATTTGAAATAGCACAGTAGGTAAGGCACTTTAGCTCTGGATAGCAGCAAATCTAGAAATATTATAGAACCGAACAAACTCTACTAGTAGAAAAAACAGGAAAACCACAAAACGTCGGAGAGAAAGAATGCTATCTGCTGCTTTCCCCTGTTTGTTTGACCTGTGAGTATCAGATTCTCCAAGCCCTCCTTCCTCGTTACGTGTTCCAGGAACTTTAACTGTCTTTTCCTGATGCTCAGTATTAATTTCCTTTTCGTTTCTATCCTTTCCAAACTTCATCATCGCTCACATGCTTGGAACTAAACTATATTTGAAATAGCACAGTAGGTAAGGTACTTTAGCTCTGGATAGCAGTAAATCTAGGAGTATTATAGAACCAAACAAACTCTACTTGTAGAAAAGGCAAAGGAAAACCACAAAACGCCGGTGAGAAAGTGAATGAAGTCGAGATGCCAAGTCAGGAATGATTATGTTGCAGATCCTTCTTTGGATTTTGTCAAGAACCCCAAGATGAATAGCAAAAGCACCCGACCAAATATGGCAACAGTATTCACGGACGAATGGTAGATTTATAAATGTGCAAAATGTATTCTGACAAGAAAACAAAATTTTCTCCAGACACAGTGACCCAACCTTCCTAGCACTAGATGCAGCTATAGATTTGATGTAGTCATACTATTTGAGGTCATTTGCTTATATTAACATTTTCCCTACAAAGAAAAATTTGGAATTCACTGACCGAGAAGCCAGTTCTTCTTTCGATTGAAATTTATAAAAAAAAATTTTCAGGAAAAAGCTGTTATCATTCTTTTTAATATTGATATTAGTTCTGTAAGTTTTATTATTAAAAATAAAATAAAATAAAATAAAAAATAAAGAAAGAGAAAAAGAAAAAAATAGTAAAACTGAAAAATTTCTCGAAACAGTCGTTCAACAATTGAAAAATATTGCCGGTCATTCTTTGTATGAAATTTAGGTCAGTTTTTGAGATAGACAAACCTGAGCCTAGGATTTGACCAAACTAAGATGAGCTTATCACTTCGACATTGACTGAAGAGTTTATTTATAGGGTTTACATTTTAAACTATGGACTTAGCACTGTATTTTAATGTTATCATACATTTTGAGAAATGTCTCGCGTTTCGCCAAGGCTGGGGTGAGAAGGGTGAGACGGACAGAGTGGAAGAGATAAAATATATTAGTCATTTAAAAAAAAAATCACTACAAACAAGGCAATAAAAACCCTTAGAAGTTAGATAGTGAGAGAAAGAGAGAGAGAGAGTGTGTGTGTGTGAGAGAGAGAGAGAGAGAGAGCGGGGAGGCAATAAAGGAACAAGAATTATGGAAACTACGTTGTGGTGCAGTGGATAACGACTCGGAACTGACAAAAACGTGGAGCCGAGTTCGAATTCCAGTTGAATTCCTCGCATTCACTTACGCACAAATACCCTTGGGAAAGGTATTAATCCGTCTCTTCCCTCTAGTTATGGGTTAAATAACAGAACAAATTGGGTTCTATAGCCTTGGCTGGCAACCAGTTTACTGCAGAAAGTAATGGCAATATACTGCGGGATGATCTTCTGCCCAGTCAGTCATGTCTCGTTCGAGACATGATCGCCCAAAGCTGGAAGAAAGAGACGATTAATGCCTTTCCCAAGGGTATTTGCATGTAAATGAATGCAAGGAATTCAACTGAAATTCGAACTTGGCTCCCCCGATTTCTCGTTCCGAGCCGATATCTACTGCACCACAATGCACGTCGTAGAATGAAAATGACGTAAAAGGAAACCTTTAAAAAAATAGTGGCATCCTTTATCGAGTTCTCTTCAGTCAGTTAAGTGCCATACGTGATACACGCTTCGGGTGATCATGTCTCGAAAGAGATATGACTGACTGAGCAGAAGATTATCCCGCAGTAGGTTGCCATTGCTTTCTGCGGTATCCTAGTTGCCGACCAAGGCTATAGAACTCAATCTGTCCTGTTATTTGACTCATAGCTAGAGCGAGACGCAATGTATTATATTATTACATAGTAATTAGTGGGGGATCAGTTTATTACTTCATAACAATAGAAAACAGACCCCCCCACTTTTTGACCAGTAGAAGTTTTAATCATGATTCCAACTATTATATTCAGTCAGTCAATTAAGTGCCATACGTGAAACACGCTTGGGCGATCATGTCTCGAAAGAGACATGACTGACTGGGCAGAATATTATCCCGAAGTAGGTTGCCATTGCTTTCTGCGGTAGACTGGTTGCCAACCAACGCTATAGAACTGTTGTAGAGGAACATCCTATCCTACCCCCGAATCGATATGGTCTAGTCTATAAAAGACTGTGACTAGAGCGAACTGTGAGCAGACGTCACTAGACGGAAGCATATATCACTAGACGGACACATACGTCATAGGCGGAGACATTTTCTACTTGATTGTTATTCCTGTTACTTTTCGTTTATTGTTCTTGTACGTCTATTGGTTTATTGTTCTGTTGTATAATAAATCTTTTATAATCTATCTTCAGTGTTAAGTATTATTCTTACACTATTCTTTTCATGGTATTCCTTCCCGGGATATATCAAGATCCCAATCCGTCCTATTATTTATTGGAGTAGATAGACTAAACTATCGCCCGGTTCACACTCCACCCACATCTATTGAACAGGTGAAGAGGCTCATCCCTTGTTTCCTGTTTAGGATGTGGTTTCCAGTTTTCTCCTTTCTAATCTTCTCACTCTTATGTAGCCCCCTGCACATCAGTGGCGTTACCGCCTTGCTTAGGGTGATATGATTAAAAAAAAAAAAAAAAAAACAAAGAAAAAAACAACTGGAGGAAATGGACGGATTAATACCTTTTCCAAGGGTATTTGTGCTTAAGTAAATGCAAGGAATTCAACTGGAATTCGAACTCGGCTCTCCGATTTGTCGTTTCAATTTGATATCCACGCACCACAACGCACATCCGAGTGCTCTTCAGTAACTGAGTATTTGTCTGCCGTTTCATATAAGTTCAAGTTGCAAGGATATTTTTTTTACTTATTAACTCGTTTTATTAACGGTATTTTTATTTTGAATAATGACCATTTGTGTATTTCGTCTTAATTTATACATTTTTATTGCAATTTCATTACAAAATTGCATTTTAATAATTATCACTTTTTATAATTGTCATTTTGATTAATTTTCGTTCAATCAATTTACAATTCTAATAGATGTTTTCCGAATAATTGTTTTCGCATACAGGATTGATGCTCGCCCGACTAATGCATTTTCAAGTCAGTCAGCCACACGTGATAGACGCTTGAACGATCATGTCTCTATCGCGACATGAATGACTGATCACAATATTTTTTCGGCAGTAGCTTGATATTACTTACTGCAGTACACTGGTTGCCAACCAAGGCTACAGAACCCAATCTTTCCTGTCATTCGCTTCTTCTATCCCGGTCAGTTAGTTAAGTGCCATACTTGATACACGCTTGGGCGATCATGTCTCGAAAGATTTTCTTGCAATAGGTTGCCCTTACTTTCTCTGATAGACTGGTAGCCAACCAAGGCTCTAGAACCATATCTGTCCTACTATTTAACCCATAGCTGGATGAAGTAGAAACGAATTAATACCTTTCATTAAAGTATTTGCACTTAAGTGAATGCAACGAATTCAACTGGAATTCGAACTCGGCTCTCCGATTTTTCGTTCCTAGCCGATATCTTCTGCACCACAACGCACATCCTCGATTTTTTTTATCCAAAAATTCGGGTTCTACCTGCCGGATACACGATTGATGCGGTAACACATTATTCAGGTACAGGGGATGTCGAAGAAAGGATAAGAGATGAGTGTTATTTAGGGAGACAGAAGATAGCTATTGACATTGCTTTTAAACTTTTGGAGATTGTAGCTATCAGGGAAGCAAACAAACGGAAAGTGCGAGAAAAGAAACTGTTATAGTAGAAGAGGCGGTTACATTTAATTATTTGGACTGTAAAATGGTTGAACCTGGATGCCACTCTAGAAGCGTGCTTAAATTCATGTATTGGGTCACCAGGGAAAAAATCTTGTCAGAGTAGTTGCTAGGAAAAAATTTGCAGAAAAGACACGGGGAGCCACATCACGTCGGTGAAAGAGTGACTCAAGTTGGGCTGCCAAGTCAAAATATATTATATTACAGATCCTCTTCTAAATTTTGTCGTGAACCTCAAGATAAATTGCAGGGTCACTCGACCAGATATGGCAACAGTATTCAAAACACAGGCAAATGGTAGATTTATAAATTTGCAAAATGAATTATAACGAGAAAAAAACTTTCTCAACCGAGATAGAGACCCATACTTTCCTAGCATTAGATGCAGCTATAGATTTGATCTAGTCGTTCCACTTGAGGTCGGTTGAGAGAGTGAGACTAAGGAGGCGCGGTATTTTACTCTCTCGCACACCAGTGTCATCCATTCTGATGGTTGGTCGAAAAGTTTCTCTATGGTGGTTAAAGGAAAGCAACTTTGTTTTGGGGGTATTATAATTTACAAGCCATTTTCTACCCCATTCAATCGCAGATTTGAGGTCTCTCTCAAGAAATTTCTTTTTTTAGTTACTAAATAATAAAAAATTTCTAAAATTTAAAAATGGGTCATTTTTTCGTTTGTTAATTTTGTTGATATTCGATTGATATTTTTTCAGTGTGTATCTTTTAATGTATGTACTTTAGCCCCAGTAATCGAGTGACCCCTGTAAATGTTTTCCAACAAATATTGTTTTTTAAATATCCACATCTAAACTTATTTATAAATGAAACTTTGTCTGTGTGTGTGTGTCTCTGTGTGTGTGTATCCGTTACCTATAGACTATGAAACGGCTGAAACGATTTTCTTGAAAATTTACACAGTTGTACTATAAGCGTCTGCGAGTGTTCTTAGCTAGGTTTTGTGTCGAGCTACCCCAGATAAATATCGAAAATCGATAATCGAAAAAATCGGGTTATAGAAGGAGTGGTCCAATATTAATCAAATTTGATACACTTATAGACAAAGAGATAAGAAACGATATTCAGAAGTTTCAAGGTTGCAGTTCTTAAAATAGCACAGAAAATTGATAATATATATATATATATATATATATATATATATAAAAGGCAAGATGTTTGTGTGTGTGTCTGTTTCTTTGTCTTTTATACAAATCCACAACTTTTATCCGATTCTCACCAAACTTACACAAAACTTTAGGCTGTGTCGGAGCTCCAGGACCATGGATTAGTTTTAAATTTTTCATTACACCCGTGCAACGCCGGGCTATACTGCTAGTGGTATATAAACTTAATAAATTCGTGCATGCTACTAGATTTACATCGATAATATATATATATATATATATATATATATATATATAAAAGGCAACATGTGTGTGTCTGTTTATCTGTCTGTATGTCTGTATTTTTTCAGCCCTTTTATTTTAGTTTTTGCTTCGGGTTTGGCTCTAAGTAGGTATAATTGTAGTTCTTAGTCTCAGCCATGATACCATTTACTCAGAGGACTTATTTAGCCTTCAAAACGACGAAAAAAACTTATTTGATATCGATACCAGGAAATCAAAATTTGACTTACATCCATTCATTTTTCTTTCAGTCTAGAGTTTCGTTTTAACTGGAAACAGCTATAGCTTTTTAGTCTTTCGTGCCAGGACTATGGATTAGTTTTAAAGCTTTCATTACACCCGAGCAATGCCGGGCTATACTGCTAGTAGATATATATATATATATATATATATATATATATATATATATATACACTAGGTGCGATTGGTAAATTGTCGCAATTATTATTTTATTATTTCAATTATTCTTTAGGATGAGTCTGAGGTCCAGGACCATGGATTAGTTTTAAAGCTTTCATTACACCCGAGCAACGCCGGGCTATACTGCCATTATTCTATATATGTAAAAATGGATATGTCTGTCTGTCTGTCTGTCTGTGTTTTTGTGTCTCTATTTTAAGGAACCCTACTCCTCTGAAATTCCAGTTGAATCCATTGTATTCACTTACGCACAAATACCCTTAGGAAAGGTATTAAACCGACTCTTCCTTCCAGTTATGGGTTAAATAGCAGGACAGATTGGGTTCTATAGCCTAGGTCGGCAACCAGTCTACCGCAGAAAGCAATGGCAACCTACTGCGGGATAATCTTTCTTTCGAGACATGATCGCCCAAGCGTGTATCACGTATGGCACTTAACTAACTGACTGACTCCTCTGAAAGCCTTGGTCCGATTTCAACCAAAATTTGGTTTCTCGTCGATCATGACTGGAACATTTGTCGTACGGTTAATTTTTCAAATCGATTTACAAGCTACGGCAAAAATCACCAAAACGCGTAGAATTTACGAACTCTTCTTCTACGAGTCTTAATATGGCGGCGGCGGATGTGCGTTGTGGTGCAGTGGATATCGACTCGGAACGACAAATCGGGGTGCCAAGTTCGAATTCCGGTTGAATTCATTCCTTCATTTGTTTTAAAATCATATACACCCCGAGCAAGGCGGTAACGCCACATTGATGTGCGAGGGCTACGTAAGTGAAAAGATTTGAAGAAGAGAAAGCCGGAAACAACATCTAAACAGGGAACAGAGATGAGCCTCTTCACTTGTTCAATAGATGAGGGTGGAGTGTGAACCAGGCGATAATTTTGTCTCTCAATTGAAAAAGGAGTGAAAAGGGATTTGAAAAGAAAGCCGGAAATCATCCTAAACAGGGAACAAGAGATGAGCATCTTCACCTGTTCAATGAGCAAGGGGTGGAGTGTGAACCAGGCTATAGTTTAGTCTATCTACTCCAATTGAAAAAAAAAAGGAGTGAAAAAATTTGAAAAGAGAAAGCCGGAAATCACATCCTAAACAGGGAACAAGAGATGAGCATCTTCACCTGTTCAATAGACGAGGGTGGAGTGTGAACCGGGCTATCTACTCCAATTGAAAAAAAAAAAAAGAAAAGGAGTGAAAAAAATTTGAAAAGAGAAAGCCGGAAACCACACCCTAAACAGGGAACAAGAGATGAGCCTCTTCACCTGTTCAATAGACGAGGGTGGAGTGTGAACCGGGCTATAGTTTAGTCTATCTACTCCAATTGAAAAAAAAAAAGGAGTGAAAAAATTTGAAAAGAGAAAGCCGGAAATCACATCCTAAACAGGGAACAAGAGATGAGCATCTTCACCTGTTCAATAGACGAGGGTGGAGTGTGAACCGGGCTATCTACTCCAATTGAAAAAAAAAAAAAGAAAAGGAGTGAAAAAATTTGAAAAGAGAAAGCCGGAAACCACATCCTAAACAGGGAACAAGAGATGAGCCTCTTCACCTGTTCAGTAGATGAGGGTGGAGTGTGAACCGGGCGATAGTTTAGTATATCTACTAATATAAAAAAAAAAGAAAATGTATTAATGTTTCTAGGTATAGGCTGGTAGGAATAAAGCCATTACTGTTTGATTTTTTCAGTTAGCCTCATATTCTAAATTAATATTTTCTAGTAATCCGTATGCTTGTGTATGTGTACTAATATTTTCAGTAGCTGAACTCAATTATATCATTACACTTCTTAGTTGCTGTTACTTTTTCTGCAAACACATATTTACAGCTGATTTCTAGAATTTCATAAACTACTGCAGCGAAGGAAAAAAAATAAAGTACAAATAAATACAAGTCTCTCTTACTCAATGCTAACTAACTTTGGGAAAGGTATTAATTCGTCTCTTCCTCCAGTTATGGGTTAAATAATAGGACAGATTGGATTTTATAGCCGTGGCTGGCAACTAGTCTTCCGCAGAAAGCAATGGCAACCTACTGCAGGAAAAGCTTTTGCCCAGTCAGTCATGTCTCTTTCGGGACATGATCGCCCAAGCGTGTTTCACGTATGGCACTTAACTGACTGACTGATAGCCAAGTGAATAATTGTAAATGAAAATAGACTGGTTATTTTGTTAATATTGCACAATAACATGTGCATCAAATGAATTTATCAATATTTAATAATTACCTATATTGCAGTTTCATCAATGAAAGAATGAAGAAAATTTAGGGTGATTCGGACGAGTACATCTTTGCTTCCTTGTCTTCTAAAATTTTGCAAAGTAATAATTACAAAAGAACCATTCTATTTTTATTTAGAACTATCAGTATAGTACGGGGTTGCTCGGGTGTAATGAAAGCTTTCCATGGTCCTGGAGCTCAGACTCTTTTGACGTTGGCACGAAAGACTAAAAAGCAATAGTTGTTCCCAGTTAAAGCGAAACCGTAGACTGAAAGAAAAATGAATGAATGTAAGTCAAATTTTGATTTCCTGGTATCGATATCAAATAAGTTTTTTTCGTCGTAAACTGAATTTTGAAGGCTAAATAAGTCCTCTGAGTAAATGGTATCATGGCTGAGACTAAGAACTACAATTATACCTACTTAGAGCCAAACCCGAAGCAAAAAGGGCTGAAAAAGTACAGACATACAGGCAGATAAACAGACACACACAAAAACATCTTGCCTTTTATATATATATATATATATATATTATCGATTTTCTGTACTATTGTAAGAACTGCAACCTTGAAACTTCTGAATATCATTTCTTATGTCTTTGTCTATGAGTGTATCAAATTTGATTAAAATCGGACCACTCCTTCTATAACCGGATTTTTTCGATTATCGATTTTCGATATTTATCTGGGGTAGCTCGACACAAAACCTAGCTAAGAACACTCGCAGACGCTTATAGTACAACTGTGTAAATTTTCAAGAAAATCGGTTCCGCCGTTTCAGAGTCTATATGTAACGGACACAGTCACAGACAGACAGACACACACACACACAGACACACACACATATGCACACACAAACACACACACATATGCACACACAAAGTTCTATTTATAAATAAGTTTTGATTATCCACTTGGCAATAAATACTAAAAACAGAATGAAATACATCATTTTTTTTTTTTTTAACTGGGGTGGCCTAATAATTATGGCCGGTAGTGTAGGTGACCATAGTAAAAATCAAAATATGGTGATGATGATAATAATAATTATAATAATCACAATAATATTGATTATTTAATATTTGAATTAATTATTTAATGTTTTTATTTTTTATTTCATTTTAGGGGCTTTTGGGAAGGCTTGCTGGTCTTCGCACATAGAAGAAGAAGAAGAAGAAGAAGAAGAAACTACATCAAACATTAATGAAAACAGAAGCAGAAATATGAAATTAAAATCCAAGAAGAAAAAAATGCTAAAACCTTTTGCAACAGGAGAACGCAACATTCTTTAAATCTGAAATGAGCGATTATAATTCCAAGAGTTGTTCATAACAACTGTCTCTCATCCTTCTACAAGCATGATGCTACCATTTTGGTGGAAACATCAGATTTTTTTCCTCTTCTCAAAACTATATATATTATACTACCAACGCATCATTCTCTTACTTAGTAATGAGAAGGCCGATTGTCATCGTAACACCAGGCATATTCAGTTATTAGGTCAAGTAGGGAAGACCAGGCTGCACGACCGATAAAGAAAATCATGTTTTATATAATATTACATCATTTCAACTTTCGTGCCCGATTAGATATTAAAAGAATGAAATTTGACATACAAAAAAAAATATTAATCAAGTACAGAGTCTCTGTTATTTTTAAAAACTGTCGCCCATCGTTCTTCAAGACTGATGCTGCCATTTTGTTAGAAAAATCATTTTTTATTCTTCTTTCCACAAAAATATATGTTATACTACCATCACTTCACTTTATTACTTACCAAAGAGAAACTCTGTTGTAACACAATGCATGCTCAGTTATTAGGTCAAGTAGGGAAGACCTGGCTGCATGACCAATAAAGAAAGTCATGTGTTTTATATTATATTAGCTCATTGCAAATTTTCGTGCCCGATAAGAAAATTAAAAACGAAATTTTACATCCTCACAAAAAAAATTATTAGTCAAGTACGGAGTCACTATTGTTTTATCAATTGTCTCCCATCATTCCACAAGTTTGTTGAAGCCATTTTTGCCGAAATTTTTTAAAGAAAAAGATTGTGAAACAGTTTTCAACTGACTGTATAAAATCACTTATTACGTTTAAATCGTTCCGTAAAGACAAAAACAAATGAAAATTCAAAATGGCTAAGTCAGAGTAATATGATGGGTTCTGAAGGGTTGCTCATTGTCATTTCTTTAAGCTTTGTGCAAGATCTATTTTGCAACTAGCCGTCTTGCGTTGTCTTAGTGGAAAATGTCACCTTCTCGATTGGCCAAAATCGGATGTTTTTCTCTTCCAATGCCGAAAATCAGTTGAGATATCGATTATCAAACACTTTGCAAACTTTTCCATCAAAATAATTGGCTTATTCTCCAGGATATTATTACAAACTTGATCGAAGTTCTCTCGAACCACGGTAAATCGTTTAGGTTAAAGTTACCCCGACAAAATCTACCAGACCCCACTTTTTGACTGTCCGAAGAGCCGGAGCACGACCCAAATAAAACTTTCTACATTTTTTTTTTATTTATATTTGTGTCAAAGTTCAGACGCTTACTCTTTTCCGAGATTCATAGAGCATATGTCGAAAAATGCAGCTCAAAAGTATAAATTTTCAACGTTTCTCTTTCCACCTGGATTGCCTACTTGAAGGAAGCCGGAGAATCGATCGGCTGAAACGTTTGTGGTAGCAGCAAGAAGAATGGATTCAATTGTTTGAACAACTCTTGGAAAAAAGAAAATAGACATTTTTCCTTTTTTTTTTTTTTTTTCATCTTCTCCACTAAAAAGAAACAAACGAACAAAAACAGATGCAGAAACGTAAAAAAAAACAAATCTCTATTTTTTTTTTCTTAAACTTTTTCAAGCCGTCCAAATTATTTATTTATTTTTGTTTTTTTTTTTTAATTTTTTGTTTTTTTTACTAAGTTAAATTTGTCTCTTCCTAGCGGGTATATCTTTTTGTGCAATCAAGGGCCAGTGTTTATTCAATAGCACAGAAGGAAAACCTAATTAATTTCTAACAGTTTCCAAGTCGTTTGTTATATCAACGAAGTCATATAACCACCCCGGCGTTTAAACTAAAATGCAGACGAGACGTATTTCTCCCTTAGCACCGAACACTTAAATTCCTGGATCTGCCTACTAAATCATACCTTATATGTGCTAATTATTATTTATAGATTTCGACAGGGAATAATTTTCGAGTATTTTAATTTTCGTTGTGCCTTCATAGCAACACTCGCTTGCACCCACCTCCCAACACGCATATAAGGCATTCGTCTCTTGTGGCATCGACTACAGATAAATGGCTAACAGTGGGTGGGGTGGGGGGAGTTGTAGAGACATGCCTTTCAGCAACTCCCTGTCTGAAGAGAATGATTAAGATCGGACAGGAAGAAAAGAAGTAACGTCGTAAAACCGAAACTTCCGTCTGGTTGCCACACTTTCTCCTTCATTCGCCGGCGTGGGGAAAATATTTGTTCAAGGTGGAATCTTTCGTTCGCGTATTGCAACCATGATAACATATGCACATATATACACATGCACACAGAAACACTAACACACACATATCCACAAGCACACACAAACAGAAACGCACACACATCCACAAATACAAACACACACGCAAACACATATCCACAAATACACACACACATACATACACATACACACGATAACACACACACACACAAATGAACACAAAGATATAAATGCAAAAACACGTGCACACACACACACATACACACTAAGACGCAAACATATACTCAAACACACGCAAACAGAAAGGCACGCGCAAACACACGCACCGCCACAAATATATATACGCACGGACACACACCTGCAAACACAAATTCATAAGTCCACACACGCATACATACATATACAGTCACTAAGACACGCACAAATAGACACAAATACATATATATAAAGACACACGCGCACACAAACTAACACCCACATGTCCACAAACACACCTAAACAGAAGCGCGCACACAAACACACACGTAGTCACAACTACAAACGCACACACACGCACAAACACCACAATCCACAAATACATACACACACATACATACACCTACACACATTAACACACGCACAAATAAACACAAACACACACCTAGAAACACATTCACATACACACACACATCTCCCAAAACACCCGAACAGAAACACACACACAAACACAAATCCACAAATGCAAGAACACATACACACACGGGCACACACACGAACGCACACAAACACACATATCAAAACACATGCACACTCACAAACACATATCCGCAAACACACCCAAATACAAACGTACACACAAGCACACACCCACAGTTACATAAACCTACACACACTATCAAACTCACAAACAAACACAAAAACACACACATACAAACACAAAAAAACACACACACAAGCACATAAAAAATTATATAAAATGTACAAAATGCTTAATAATTATTGACGCGGATTTTTTTTGATTTTTTTTATTTTTAAGGGCCAGATTTCTCTTTTCAAAATAAGGTTATCTGTAGTGCAGACATTAAGGGAAACAATAAAACCTCTTTCGTTTTACAGCCGATAAAGTTTAAATTGGAAATTCGAAATAAAAGCCTGGTTTCGGCAAACTGATTTCGAATTGAGAGCCCGGGTTTCATGGTCGATGTCTTCACTAACTAGGCTACAGACGAAGTCGTCTTCAAATTGTAGCCTTTCCGTCGCTGTCATTTTCAGTGATCAAATCATTTATCGGCTAGTAACGTGTTCACAGGAGAAAGCTCACTATACCAAATATATATATATATATAGTAAAATAATAAATTTAAAAAATTGTGATTGTCGCTTTTTATCGCATTTTTTGTTTAGTAAACTTTATCTTTTGTGGGGTAGAGCAAGCCTCTTCTGGTAAACTGACCCCTAAAAATATCGACTTTTGTTCATATACAGGATCTCCCAAAAGATAACCAATGGTTTAAAAGATAAATAACGTTTTAATTCTTTTTATACGAAAAGTAAATTTAGAAAAACTGATTTATATATGAAGAAGAATGTTATAGAATAGATGTTTTCCATTTTGGGTTTTTTTCAAATTAATTGAAAAGTATTTTCAATAACCAGTGGTCATTAATACTGGTTCTAATTTCTATAGAGATTAATATTGGTGTATGGAGTTTATTTTAGGTACCCCACAATAATCAAAGGGTTTTTTTTTCCTATTAGTTTCTGAATTTCACAAAATTAAAATTTCATTTTCATTCTTTGTTCAATTAGAAAATTTTCCATTGTTAATTTTCAAAGGTTAATCTAAACCCTAAAAGAAAAAAATCTGTCAAAATAAATTCTTTACAGATATAAATGTTATTTAACTTCTAAAATCCCATGTGACTTTTGAGACAGCCCTGTATATATATATATATATATATATATATATATATATAATTTTCGAATTGTCTATCGACTATTGAAAGAAGACCTTACCAAAAATAAATAAATAAAATGAAAAAAAAAACAGACAAAGAAAAAGAAAAGAAAAAAATTACATGCACAGGTGGACCTCCTGTATCTACATGTAAGTCTTTCTTTGATAAAGCTTTATATTTCTTTATCAATTCGGATTTCTTCAAAAGTGGTATCTGAAAACTAAAATCAATAACCTGTAAAACATTGAAAATAAAATCAATGAACTGTAAACATTACGCTTATGAATTAATTTTGTTCACTAATTTTATTTAAAATTATCAATTACATAATGTTGAATTTATTGCATTTAAAAAAGTGAAAATACATTTTTAAAAAACGTTTTTTTTATAAATTTCTTTGTAATAATTTCACCCTAAGCAAAGCAAAAAAAAATTCATCGGTATGCAGACGACAATAAAATAACAATTATGAAAACCAGAGATAATGACTGCCGTTTTGTTTAACATTATGAAGCTGAATGTTTACGGGAATTTTTTCGAAAACCTTCCATTCTGTCCATAAGGAGAAAACAGAGAATATCTTCTTCTGCTATGTGCCTCATTCCTGCAGGACGTAGGCGATCATTGTCCTCCACATCTCCCTATCCCTGGTGGCACTTAGCAGGCTTTCTCCTGTAACACCACCCAATCCCCGTTCCCCCATTCATCCGCTGAGGCCAGTCAAGTACGTTACTCACTGTTTACCCCTGTCTCTCTTAACCTCTATCTGGCCTGTTAGTATCAAGTTCTCCAAGCCCTCCTTCCTCATTGCATGTTCCAGGAACTTTATCTGTTTCTTCCTGATGCTCAATATTAACCTTTTCGTTTCCATCATTTCCAAAACCTCATCATTGCTCACATGCTCGATCCATGATATGAGCAGCATCCTTCTGTAGAACCACATTTCAGTTGCTTCAAGTTTTTCCTTTATCTTTGATGATATTGTCCAGCATTCACTGTCATATTAAAGGACAGACATCACATAGCAATCCAGTACTCTCTTCCTTGTTTCTAGTGAAATTTTCCTGTCTCTTAATACTTTACTCAGCTTCTGGAATGCGTCCTTCACCATGCCAATTCGCCTTTGGATCTCTGTGTCGCAGATTAGGGTGAGTCAAACAAGTTCATGTTTTCTTCCTTGCCTTGTAAAATTTTGCAAAGTAATAATAACAAATAAACCATTCTTTTTTCTTTGGTCAATAAATACTAAAAATAGTATAAAATATATAATTTCTTTAAAAAAAAACTGGCGTGGCCTAATAATTATGGCCGGTAGTGTATATTCTCTTCATCTGATTGGCTGGCCGAAGCAAAGGCTTTCTGGCTGCCACTTGTCCAAAGGGACCCACCTCTCGAAGCCTTCGCTTCAATGTATTTACAGAGACTGGATCAACCCTGTCGGTATTCACTTTTTGTTTTTAATCGTATCACCCCGAGCAAGGCGGTAATGCCACTGATGTGCAGGGGACTACATAAGAGTAAAAGATTAAGTAGAAGAGAGTGAAGAGGAAGACGAACCAGTTAGAAAGGAGCAAGAGAAGGATGGGAATACAGGTATGATGACAGTTGCAAAGGTGGAGAGAAGGGAAAGGATATACGGGGTGGTGAAAGAACTAGAGTCAAGTGGTTAAGAGATGAGTATTGACATTGCATTTAAATTCCTGGGAGTTGTAGCCGTCAGGAAAGCAAGAATATGGAAGCGAGTTTCACAGGCGGGAAGTGCGAGAGAAGAAGCTGCAGGAGTAGAATTGTCGTCTGCATTTGGTTAATCTAACTGTGAATGGATGGGACCCAGTTGCTAGTCTGGTTGCACTTCTGCTTGTATTTGAGGGGCAGTTTTCCTCCTGTCTCTTAGACTCTTCAAGACTGTTTTGCGACCCTGTCTTACTGATGTTTTCCGTTTTCTCCCTGTTCTTTTTCGATTGGCATGGCTTCCAGTTTTGTCTCGCCTATGCAGTGCATACTGAACTGTACACCTGACACATTCAGTCTCTTCTTTTGGGAATAATCTTCATTCAAAACTTGAATTTGAGCTCTTATCTCTACATATAACTCTTGAGGCGTGCCCAAATTGAAATACAAAAAAAAAAAAAAAAAAAGCGAAAAACTACAGTATGAAACCACCCAGAAAGAGCATCTCCTAATCTGACGACAGACAGAAGAATGAAGAAAATTTACGGTGATTCGGACGAGTTCATATTTGCTTCCTTGCTTTTGCAAAGTAATAATAAAAGAACCATTCTATTTTCATTTAGAATTATCCACTTAGCAATAAATACAAAAATAGTATGAAATACATAATTTATTTTAAACTGGTGTGGCCTAATAATTATGGCCA
This sequence comes from Ascarosepion bandense, assembly GCA_037127315.1. Taxonomy (NCBI): domain Eukaryota; kingdom Metazoa; phylum Mollusca; class Cephalopoda; order Sepiida; family Sepiidae; genus Ascarosepion; species Ascarosepion bandense. The sequence goes on from JBBBDQ010001753.1 coordinate 1,377,027, forward strand.
GTAATGTATATATATATATATTCCATTTGTAAACAAGTTATTACGCGAATCAGATTTCTACCATGAGTGGTGTTTACAAATAGAAAATATTCATAAGTTCTACAATTGTATTGAACACCTTTTAATACAAGCGTGCACTGGTCTAATTTTATTATAACCAAAAATTAAGTAATTAAACAATATATATATTTATATATTAGTCATCGACATCCAAGCCTGCTTCGCTGCATCACAGTGACTAGACACAGAGTAAAACACTACGCCTCCTTGGTCTCACACTTTCAGCGGACCTCAAATGGAATGACTATATCGAATCCATTGCTAAATCCGCTTCTATGAAAGTCGGTTCTCTGTGTAGGGCCCGGAAGTTTTTTCCGTCTAAGTCTATCCTGCATATTTATAAATCTACCATCCGCCCGTGCATTGAATACTGCTGCCATATCTGCTGTTCTCCTCGGGCTTCTCGATAAGGTTCAGAGGAGGGTCTGTAATGTGATAGATACCGACTTGGCAGACCGCCTGCAGTCTCTCTCCCACCGGCGAGACGTGGCTTCCCTGTGTCTCTTCTATAAATACTTTCACGGCTTCTGCTCCGATGAACTTAGATCACTGGTGCCCCCTAAATACGAATTTGCACGAGATACTAGGTTAGCAACTAGATCCCACCCTTTTACAGTGAAACCGATAAAATGAAGCCGTAACTTCTACTCCAACAGTTTCTTTCCTCGCACTTCCCGACTGTGGAATTCTCTTCCAAACGATTGCTTCCCCGACGGCTACAATCTCCAGGAGTTTAAATGTAAGGTCAATAGACACCTCCTAACACACTAACCTGCTCCCATTCTATCAAGCACTCTTCCCATCTGCCCAACCCTCATCCTCGGTATCCTTACTCATCTGTCACCTTCCTCCTGACATTCCCTATGTCTAACCACTCCTTCTCTTTACCTTCCCCTATGTAGCCCCATGCGCAATAGTGGCAGTGGAATGCCTTGCTTGGGGTGAAATGATTAAAAAAAACAAGCATCCACTCGCTTCTGGCCGGAATCGAAACTCGACCAATTTGGTGTCAATCAGAATCTCTACCCTCTAAGCCATATGCGCAAGGAATCAGAGAAGGGAAATTTTAACGTGTTGTATATAAGCAGTGTATACATACGCCAGTCACTGAAAAAACTCAATTCATTTCTGAAGAGTCACGCATATATTGCAGAAGTGAAAACAAAATATTAATCATCCACATACAAGCCTGTTTCGCTGTATCACAGCTTATCAGTGTGGCTAGACACATCCACGTTCTTATGGCCGGGATCGAAACTCGACTGATATATATATATATATATATATATATATATATATATATATATGTAGTCATCCGCAGACAGATCTGTTTCGCTGTGTCACAGCTCATCAGAACGGTTAGACTCCGATTGCTTTTAACCCAGGATTGAAACACGACCGAAGTGGCGTCCGTCGGCGATTCTACCTCTGGGCCATGGGCGCACGGTAGAAGAAGGTAGACTTTTTAGAATGTATATTATCATTATACACACCCACTAGCCAGAGTGCTCTAATTCATTAGTGAATGAACGATGAAAGAGAGAAAGAAAGAGAGAGAGAGAGAGAGAGAGAGAGAGAGAGAGCACCACTGGAACCTACGTAAACTTAAGAGATCAGCAACATATGCTAGGTTACAAAAATTTCCTAAGCCAACCAAGCATAGAGATAAACACAATATGGGAACCAGTAACATGAAGTGCCAGAAAAAAAAATTAGTGTTAAAATTGCAATATGAGCTCTGGTAAATAAATACCAAAGAAAATCATTAACATCAAAAATACTAGAGAAAACCATTAACATCAAAAATACCAGAGAAAACCATTAACATCAAAAATACCAGAGAAAACCATTAACATCAAAAATACTAGAGAAAACCATTAACATCAAAAATATTAGAGAAAACCATTAACATCAAAAATACCAGAGAAAACCATTAACATCAATAATACCATAGAAAACCATTAACATAAAAAATACCAGAGAGAACCATTAACATCAAAAATACCAAAGAAAACCATTAACATAAAAAATACTAGAGAAAACCATTAACATCAAAAACACCAGAGAAAATCATTAACATCAAAAATACTAGAGAAAACCATTAACATCAAAAATACTAGAGAAAACCATTAGCATAAAAATACCAGAGAAAACCATTAACATCAAAAATACCAGAGAAAACCATTAACATCAAAAATACCAAAGAAAACCATTAACGTCAAAAATACTAGAGAAAACCATTAACATCAAAAATACCAGAGAAAATCATTAACATCAAAAATACCAGAGAAAATCATTAACATCAAAAATACCAGAGAAAACCATTAACATCAATAATACCAGAGAAAACCATTAACATCAAAAATACCAGAGAAAACCATTAACATCAAAAATACTAGAGAAAACCATTAACATCAAAAATAGCAGAGGAAACCATTAACATAAAAAATACTAGAGAAAAACATTAACATCAAAAATACTAGAGAAAACCATCAACATCAAAAATACTAGAGAAAACCATTAACATCAAAAATACTAGAGAAAACCATTAACATCAAAAATACCCGAGAAAACCATTAGCATAAAAAATAGCAGAGAAAACCATTAACATCAAAAATACTAGAGAAAACCATTAACATCAAAAATACCAGAGAAAACCATTAACATCAAAAATACCAAAGAAAACCATTAACATCAAAAATACCATAGAAAACCATTAACATCAAAAATACTAGAGAAAACCATTAACATCAAAAATACCAGAGAAAACCATTAACATCAAAAATACCAGAGAAAACCATTAACATCAATAATAGCCATAGAAAACCATTAACATCAAAAATACCAGAGAGAACCATTAACATCAAAAATACCAAAGAAAACCATTAACATCAAAAATACTAGAGAAAACCATTAACATCAAAAATACTAGAGAAAACCATTAACATCAAAAATACCAGAGAAAATCATTAACATCAAAAATACCAGAGAAAACCATTAACATCAATAATACCAGAGAAAACCATTAACATCAAAAATACCAGAGAAAACCATTAACATCAAAAATACTAGAGAAAACCATTAACATCAAAAATACCAGAGAAAACCATTAGCATCAAAAATAGAAGAGAAAATCATTAACATCAAAAATACCAAAGAAAACCATTAACATCAAAAATACTAGAGAAAACCATTAACATCAAAAATACCAGAGAAAATCATTAACATCAAAAATACCATAGAAAACCATTAACATCAATAATACCAGAGAAAGCCATTAACATCAAAAATACCAGAGAAAACCATTAACATCAAAAATACTAGAGAAAACCATTAACATCAAAAATACCAGAGAAAACCATTAACATCAAAAATACTAGAGAAGACCATTAACATCAAAAATACTAGAGAAAATCATCAACATCAAAAATACCAGAGAAAACCATTAACATCAAAAATACTAGAGAAAACCATTAACATCAAAAATACCAGAGAAAACCATTAGCATCTAAAATAGAAGAGAAAACCGTTAACTTAAAAAAAATGCCAATATGAAGTCTGGTAAAAAAAAAAGGGTACTGTGACATTAGGTTTATAAGTCCCAAATGTCAGTATTTCTTGTTCATAAGGACACAGTGAATATATACGTTGGTTAGTGTGACTTGACCCAAAGAGTTGTGAGTTCAATACCAGGCTATAGCAGTAACTTACAGGGTTAGAGGGAGATAACTCATGACTACCAGAGGATTAACTTAATGTAATAAAAAGGCCGAATTGTAATGAAGAAGGCCGAAGTATACAACAGCCGAAACGTCGTACAAAAGAATAATGTAAATATTGTAAATACTATCTCATCTCCGAAGTATAGACACAGTATACTGTTGCGCGTTGGTATTCGGGGTTATTTCATATTTAAATATATGTCCAGTATATTAAAGCAATATATATTTATTATTTTGGTTTTTAAATGTATGTAATATTTTGAATGGTGAATTGTATAATCTAAACTTATTTATAAATGAAACTTTGTCTGTGTGTGTGTGTGTCTGTGTGTGTGTGTGTGTCCGTTACCTATAGACTCCGAAACGGCTGAACCGATTTACACAGTTGTAATATAAGCGTCTGCGAGTGTTCTTAGCTAGGTTTTGTGTCGAGGTAAATATTAAAAATTGATAATCGAAAAAATCGGTTTATAGAAGGAGTGGTCCGATTTTAATCAAATTTGATACACTCATAGGCAAAGACATAAGAAACGATATTCAGAAGTTTCACGGTTGCAGTTCTTACAATAGTGCAGAAAATCGATAATATATATACATAAAAGTTTTCATTACACCCGAGCAACGCCGGGCTATACTGCCAGTATATATATATATATATATATATATATATATATATATTCAGTAATTTGAAGAAAGGAAAATAAGAAATTTACTGTTCCTTAGGGTTTATTTTTCAATTTTAACACAGCACTCAATATAAAAGTAGGCCTAAATATTATTGTAATATAATTGGTTGAACATTTTCACAACACAGAATTTGCCATATTTCGGAATCGTATTTTTACTATGACTCAAACTTCAAGCGATTATTTTTGAGGTGAATAACGGAGAAGTTTTTCCAAAAGTCTTTCGAAAAAATATTTTCCGTTAGACATCCCCAGAAATATTCGCTTGAAGACGGCGTCATAGTAAAAATATTATTCCGAAACATGGCAAATTCTGTGTAGCAAAAAATTTTAAATTATATATATATATATATATATATATATATATATATATATATAAACATGATAATTATACTCATCTGGAAAACTTTACTCGAAAACTATCGAACAAAGAGAAAAATGGTTGTAAAAAAAAGAAAGAGCTTAGGGTACGAAAATCAGTAAAAAAATGATCGGACCGAAATCAGCAGGAAGCCCAAAGAAAAAACCCGACACGAGCAACCATTTAACAGAAAGCGCTCAATACAAAGGTAGAGCAAACTAAATAACACCTAATGAGCCAGACGAACCTAACTAGGTTTCTCTTAAACGGATTTGTATATATATATATATATATATGTGTGTGTGTGTGTGTGTGTGTGTGTGTGTGTGTGTGTGTGTGTAATAATAACTAAATAGACTCTGTAAGTATGCAGGCCGTAAATTTATACTAAAATAAACCTCCGAAAAAACCATTAACAAACAGAACCTAAATCCGTTACAATCCGGTGTACTAAGACGTCGGATAAATGGGGAGAAAAAAAGAAACCCGCGGAACAAGAACAAAATATTCAATACTCCGCAGTAAAGAAAAAACACCAAACGGAACCAAACACAAGAAAAAGTGCTCAATACAAAGTACGAAAGAAAAGATACAAAAGTAGAGCAAAGACACACAAAAATCTAGAGTGAGCCAAAACCTACCGCGGTTTCACACTACGGATCGTCAGGGCAAAGGCTGAAACACGAAAGATAAAAGCAAATAAATAGATATACACTAAGGTAGGGGGGAACCATACCAACACAAGGAGGTGGGGTAAGAACAAATGAAGCAAAACAAACTATATTAGGAATAACTTTTATTAGACATATTAGCAAAACTAAAACTAGCGATAGCCTTATTCGAACCCGCCCATAATCTGCTTAATGCTAAGACTGAGATTTTAAACAAATGTAAGTTTCACAAATATAAATTCATTGCTTAGTGTGAGAGCTTAGTAATTGTTAACTCTTTTTCTTTTTCTTTGAGAGAGAGAGAGAGAGTGAAATATTGAAATTGCTGCCATTTTATTTTTTACTTTTTACCTTTCGCGCGTACGTGTTTTTCGACGACACAGTATAGTAGGGTCAGTTGGGCACTATCAGAAAAAAGAACGAACCATGAGACAATTCACAATGCCGGAAGTTTTGAAAAGGCACACTTTACTGCTTCGCATTCGTCTTGAACGCACAGTTCAGTATGTTTGGGAGTCAATCCGAGGTCAGTGCAAAAGATTCAGAAAGGATTGGATGAGACTAATGGTATTTCTCTATATTTCTGTGATGTGGTAGGATTTCCAGTATTTACATTATTCGGACTATTGTCCTCATCTTTGTTGTCATTTGTACGACATTTAATAATAGATCATTCTACTTGTCTATATTTCTGACATGAGGTAGCATTTACATTATTCGGACTATTGTCCTCATCTTTGTTGCCATTTGTACGACGTTTAATAATAGATCATTCTACTTGTCTATATTTCTGACATGAGGTAGCATTTACATTATTCGGACTATTGTCCTCATCTTTGTTGCCATTTGTACGACGTTTAATAATAGATCATTCTACTTGTCTATATTTCTGACATGAGGTAGCATTTACATTATTCGGACTATTGTCCTCATCTTCGTTGTCATTTGTACGACATTTAATAATAGATCATTCTATTTGTCTATATTTCTGACATGAGGTAGCATTTACATTATTCGGACTATTGTCCTCATCTTCGTTGTCATTTGTACGACGTTTAATAATAGATCATTCTATTTGTCTATATTTCTGACATGAGGTAGCATTTACATTATTCGGACTATTGTCCTCATCTTAGTTGCCATTTGTATGACGTTTAATAATAGATCATTCTATTTGTCTATATTTCTGACATGAGGTAGCATTTACATTTTTCGGACTATTGTCCTCATCTTCGTTGTCATTTGTACGACGTTTAATAATAGATCATTCTATTTGTCTATATTTCTGAGATGAGGTAGCATTTACATTATTCGGACTATTGTCCTCATCTTTGTTGCCATTTGTACGACGTTTAATAATAGATCATTCTATTTGTCTATATTTCTGAGATGAGGTAGCATTTACATTTTTCGGACTATTGTCCTCATCTTTGTTGTCATTTGTACGACGTTTAATAATAAATCATTCTATTTGTCTATATTTCTGAGAGGAGGTAGTATTTACATTATTCAGACTATTGTCCTCATCTTTGTTGCCATTTGTACGACGTTTAATAATAGATCATTCTATTTGTCTATATTTCTGACATGAGGTAGTATTTACATTATTCGGACTATTGTCCTCATCTTTGTTGTCATTTGTACGACGTTTAATAATAGATCATTCTACTTGTCTATATTTCTGAGATGAGGTAGTATTTACATTATTCGGACTATTGTCCTCATCTTTATTGCCATTTGTACGACGTTTAATAATAGATCATTCTATTTGTCTATATTTCTGACATGAGGTAGCATTTACATTTTTCGGACTATTGTCCTCATCTTTGTTGTCATTTGTACGACGTTTAATAATAGATCATTCTATTTGTCTATATTTCTGACATGAGGTAGCATTTACATTTTTCGGACTATTGTCCTCATCTTTGTTGCCATTTGTACGACGTTTAATAATAGATCAGTCTATTTGTCTATATTTCTGACATGAGGTAGCATTTACATTATTCGGTCTATTATCCTCATCTTTGTTGCCATTTGTACGACGTTTAATAATAGATCATTCTATTTGTCTATATTTCTGACATGAGGTAGCATTTACATTTTTCGGACTATTGTCCTCATCTTTGTTGCCATTTGTACGACGTTTAATAATAGATCATTCTATTTGTCTATATTTCTGAGATGAGATAGCATTTACATTATTCGGACTATTGTCCTCATCATTGTTGTCATTTGTACGACGTTTAATAACATCATTCTATTTGTTTATGTTTCTGAGATGAGGTTGTAGTTACAGTATTTACGTTAATTGGACTATTGTCCTCATCTTTGTTGCCATTTGCACGACGTTTCTTCTTCAGAAATTTCGAACCAACCCTTTATTACAATCACTGGGGTATATCATCCTCATTCCTTGCGTTAAGTCATGAGTTATCTCCCTCTAACCCTGCAAGTTACTTGTTCACCACTGCTGTAGCCTGGTACTGAACTCACAACTTACCACAGGAACTAAACAACGTCTATATCCACTGGGCAATCTTAAGGACAAGCACGACTGAATTTTGGGGACTTATAAACCTAATGTCCGGTAACCCTTTTTTACCAGGGTTCATATTGCAATTTTCTTTTTTATGTTAATGGTATTCTCTCTAGTATTCCAATTGGGGCTTTACGGAAGGTATGAAGATGATATACTTCATTGATTGTAATAAAGGGTTCGGTTCGAAATTCTTAGCACCTGAAGAAAGCCGGTGCGTAAAACGGCCGAAACGTCTTACAAATGCCAACAAAGATGAGGACAATAGTCCGAATAATGTAAATACTGAGTCTAATGGTGATTAGGAAGATGTTTCGAATAATCACTTGTAATGGCAACGTTATCCCTCAATTCATTTTCCCACAAGGTCTTAGACTCATCACAGCTGTCTATATCAAATGCACTGAGGAGATAGTGCTACCCCGGGTCAAGAGGGTGGCTGCTGGAAAAGCATTTTCTTATTTAAATATGAAGCTTTTGAGATATTAGTGAAGTGGGCGCTTTGTTTAAGAATGCAAAATGGAGCCGTCTTTGCTGTACGTTATTTTTGGCCAAGTGCTTAAGCACACTGGATGAAATAAATCTCATTTAAAAAAAGTGACGTGGGTTCGATCCTTGCCAACGAACGCATAGACGATAGACGTAAAACACACTGTTTAATGTTTAAATTGGGCGTCTATTTCAAATAAGAAGTGTTCAATATAATAACTGCAGCACTCGCGAAAATAGCTTACCCCCGGGACGAGAAAACGGATTCGGGCATGTCTCTTCGTTTTTTATGTGCTGTATCCCTCCAGGACGTAGGCGATCATGGCCTTCCACATCTCCCTATCCTTTGTAGCTCTAAACATCGTTCCTCTTGTCACTCTTCTAAAATCTTTCTATGCCATCCATTTACTTTCCCCTATATGTCTTTCTCTCTATCTTTCCTGTGAGTATCAGATTTTCCGAGCCCTCCATCCTCATTATGTGTACTAGCTGGTTTTGTTCCTGATTTTAACTATAAGTTTCCTTTTCGTTTACATTCTCTACAAAATATCGTCGTTGGTATATGGCATCCTCAGCATCCTTCTGTAAAACCACATTTCAGTTGCTTCTAGTTTTTTCCTTCATCTTTGATGAGATTGCCCAGTATTCACTGCCATAATGAAGAACAGACATCACATAGCAATCCAGAACTCTTTTCTTTGTTTCCAACGAAATTTTCTTGTTTCTTAATACTTCGGATCTCGGTGTCACACTTTCTGTTTTCTGTCAGAACACTTCCCTGTTATTTAAATTTCTGTACCTGCTTGATTTTTGACTTGACATTTATGTGAAATCTAATGTTACTTCATAAGACACACTTTGGGAACAAATACAACCTGCTTGGCAGGAGATAACATTAATTGAAAAAGCTTGTGATGTCAATGCCTGGCAGAATGAAGGCTGTGATCAACGCAAAAGGCTATTATACTAAATATTAAATTTATTTCGTAACAAGTATTTTTTCTTGTTAAAACATTTGTTGGGTAAATCAAATAAAATTACTTTAATTAAATTATTTTCTGTCAATATGCCTCATAAAAGATAAAATAGTTTTAGTCTTAATACTTTTGCACAGTACTATATATATATATATATATATTTGCTCGAGAAAATTTTTTAGATATTCTACAATCTCATTGGCAATACATATTTTGCAGTCAAAACCTGCTGCTCTTCAGACCCAAATGATACAACAGTTGTGACACGATAACTAGGCATATATGTATTTTATTATAATAGATTAAAATAGAAAATAGTTTAAAATATATTTAACAAAAGTGAAAAAGAAGAGAAAAAATAAATAAATAAACGTTTTTCCTTTTATGCGGAAAGTTGTGGAAGAGACAAGAGTATCCGATTACTGTTTTAAATCCTACCACTCTTCCGGTAGATGGTTGACTCAGTGATTTAATGAGATAAAGTTCAGAAAAGTTCAGGAGGAATGACCCGGTCAAAGGCTGTCTTTTACTGTATCTTGACCACACATTAAGAATTTTCCGACGGAAGCTTTATTAAGATAAAAAAAAAAGATAACTGAAATTTCAGACTTACAGTCGCCAATGTTTGTCACCGGTGGTTTAAAGCATTTCCGGATTTCCGGATTGATTTTAAATAAATAGAGTCAGTTAAGTGAAGAGAAGTTGAGGAGTTCAGCCGGGTGCGAGCTTGAAGTAAGAATCTCCGTTCGTCTTGTTTCGGTCAGTTCGGATTAGTTGATCTCTATTAGATTTAGAGCTGTGTGTCACATTCGCCTGCCCCAACCGAAAAGGCTAACTCTAAACGAATAAAGCATCCTTTTCAACTCATCCAAGTTGTGTAAGTTCGTTCCTTATAGTTCAATCTTGTGCCCCCAGCTGTCCGGTCGACATTTTCAACAAACTCCCGGCAACATCACAGCGTGGAGAACGGCCGCCGGAGAAAATTGTTCGGACGGACCGTTGGGGTGTTACACAGTTTATATTCAAAATCATCCAGAAAAGAATCAAAATTATTTTATTCTGTTAAATTAAATAAATAAATTTCACATTGAGTTCTTTTGAGTTCTTCCCTATCGGAATTTACCTAACTTAAATACCAAATATTCTACGTTATATATATATATACTAGCAGTATAGCCCGGCTTGAAAGCTTTAAAACTAATCCATGGTCCTGGAGCTCAGACGCTCAGACACTTTGAACGTTGGCACGAAAACCGTAGTTTCTTAAGACTTTCCAATATCGGAGTCAAATGAGTCATCCAAGGATAAACTAACCTAAGTAGGTCCATGAAAACTTATCGTACCCATCGGGAGTAAAATTGGAGAAAATGAGCCATATTGATGGCTGAATATCGGTTTTTGATCGGATTCAATAGAATATCGGGAGGATCGATTTCCGATATCGGGAAAAGTTTGTTGTCTAAGAAGATCTAGTAATGTTTTAGACTAAAAACTATAATTTTACCAAGTTAGAGCAAATTCTGCAGCAAGAACCATGATAAAAGGGCTGAAATCCTGATCTTGATCAGACCTGATCGGATATCGGGGTATTGATTTCCTATATCGGGAGTAAATCGGAGAAAATACGTGACCCATGACCTGACCGGAAGCCTGAAGAAAATTTGTGTGAAGTTTGGTGAGAATCGATTAAAATTGTGGATTTGTATAAAGGACACACACACACACACACACACACACACACACACATCTTGCCTTTTATATATATAGATGTAATCAGCCTTTGAGATTTCACTCGCCCGATCGACTAAGACGATTAAAAACTTAATTGGGCGATTAAATTTTATTGCTTTACTCGCCCGCGGTCGATTAAAAATCTTGCCGTGAAACGCGTTCGTTCAAATACAGAAAACCCAACCTAACTTTTACAACCCAAAAGTAGGCCATTTAAGATTCACAAGTTACTTAGAATGACCTACAATAACATGATTGAACTCTTTTGTCTCGCTATTATCGTCCAGGTCAGTGTAAACATTTGTTTAATTAACATTTTCAAAATGTCTTGGTCGCCTAGAATGCTTACGAAAAGTAAAAAAGAAAGGAAGAAAAATACTCATAATTCTTTCAACCACGCACCGAAAAACAAATTATACAATTAAGTAATTTTTTTTATAGAAAATCGTTGAGAAAATCAGATTTGATATTTTTTTTTCGTCTATGAGATGGAGGCTGTATTCAAACAGAAGAAAGAAACTACGAATTTAGGTATCTCCACTCAATTGCCAAAAAAAAAAAATCATATGATGTTAAAAGGGCTCAAACTTTATACAAAGTTTTATCATCAAAATGTTTATGCTATAATTAAAAAAGATAGAATTTTGTTGTTATTATTTTTAAATTTTTTAAAAATCTAACACGTTCGAAATTTTAATTAAAATTTCATTTTTTGTTTTCTGTCAGCAATTCACGCTATGTTTACGTAAGGCGACTATTAAGAAAATGGAGTCGGTCGAGTAAAATGATTTTGGGGCGAGTAAATTTTCCCTCGCTCTTGATCGCTGGTCGAGTGATTTTTTTTTAATCTCAAAGGCTGGATGTCACCCTTTATTCCCGCTTTTTTGTTTTATTGTATTGGGTATATTATTTTCACGTTTTCCCTTTGGTTTTAGTTTACGGTTTGTAAAGAATATTAAACAAAGTTCGCGGATCCAATAAAATGGAAAAGACATGTAGTATTTATTCGTAATTTAATTAAATGGAACTTTTTTTATAATTTTAGGCATAAGCGCTTGCATCTTTTCAACCAGTAACTCAGTTTAATTGATCAGAGTTCCAACGTGTAATATCAGCCGATAAAATTAGAATCTCGCGGAAAAGTTCGCTTGTATTTTTTTCCCACCAATATAAGAGAAAACTTGTTCACAACTGAAAATGGAGGGGAAGTCAAAATGGCGATAATATTTGAATTTACAGTGAAAGCCGTTTTTTTATCTTTTACTAGCAGTGTAGCCCGGCGATGCTCGGGTGTAACAAAAGCTTTAAAACTAATCCATGATCCTGCCTTTTATATATATATAAAATGACGTGGCAGAAGATTATCCCGCAGTAGGTTGCCATTGCTTTCTACGGTAGACTGGTTGCCGACCAAGGCTATAGAACTCAATTTGTCCTATTATTTAACCCATAACTAGAGGGAAGAGACGGATTAATACCTTTCTCAAGGGTATTTGTGCGCAAGTGAATACAAGGAATTCAACTAGAAATCGAACTCGGTTCCCCGATTTGTCGTTCCGAGTCGATATCTACTGCTCGACTCCTATTGGAAGAAGAAAAAAAAATTCTGATTAAAATTTTAAATTTCAGGTTGAAACGTTAGGAATATGAAATTGAATAAATCAGAATATTAAAATATAACTAGCAGTATAGCCCAGCGTTGTTCGGGTGTAATGAAAGCTCTAAAACTAATCCATTGTCCTGGAGCTCAGACTCAGCCTAAAGAATATTTGTGTGAAGTTTGGTGAGAATCAGATAAAAATTGTGGATTTGTATAAAGGACATACAGGCAGATAAACAGACACACACAAACATCTTGCCTTATATATATTTATATATATATAATCTATTTTCTGCACTATTGTAAGAACTGCAATCTTGAAACTTCTGAATATCGTTTCTTATGTCTTTGTCTATGAGTGTATCAAATTTGATTAAAATCGTATCACTCCTTCTACAACCCGATTTTTTCGATTATCGATTTTCGATATTTATCGGGGGTACCTCGACACAAAACCTAGCTAAGAACACTCGCAGACGTTTATAGTGCAACTGTGTAAATTTTCAAGAAAATCGGTTCAGCCGTTTCGGAGTCTATAGGTAACGGACACACACACACACAAACACACACACACACACACACACACACACACACAGAGAGACACACATACACACACACAAAGTTCCATTTATAAATAAGATGTTTGTTTATTTCCTTGTGAGGCAATTAAAACTCCAAGTTCGCGCGTCCCTTTAATTACGAATGCAAACCTTTAGAGTAGGTACTGCCACTAAATCACTAAAAAACAGCCTATTATGAATAAAAAGGCCCCAATGATAATAAAAACGAACTTTTTCTATCAAAATGCTGACATTATTATTATTAAGAGGAAAGATCAAAGTAATTTTTTATTATTTTTAAAAAATTTTGAATTCCTTCTAACATGTTCGAAAATTTTTGGCAGAAAATCTTGTTTTGATTTGAGTTAGCGGTTAAACAAACGTTACGACTGTATTACAATGGAAAACTTAATGATTACATTACCCACTTTTTTTTGGTGAGAAACACATTAATTTGAAAAAGCTCGCAAAAATCAAATAATTGTCGGATTTTAATGAAACTTTCAGTACTCATTCACAAATGAATTAAATTATTTTTCAAAAATATTATTTTTTTAAAATTCAGGTAAAAATATTTTTTTTACCTCTGTTACACCCACTCCAAGTAAATCCATGAAATTTTAATAAATTTTAATTTGTTGTGTTCTATGATGTTATTAGTTAAACACAAGACTCATTGGGGAATATAAATCATCTATTTTTTTTTTATTTGACATCTGTATCCGAAGTCTGCTCCGAAGAGTAAAATAAAAATGCAATAAAACCCTTATATTATCTAATTTGATAAGCTTTTATTTGCTTGAATAAACAATAAAAATCAAGAATATTATAACCTGATGAAAAAAAAAATTCGATTACTAATGAATTTTTAAAAGAATTGTTTCATTTTATTTTTTTTATTATGATAATTTATGAAGATTTTAAAATATTTTTAAAATCTTCAAAGATTTGTTGCGGTTAGATTTTTTAGTTAAAAATTGAAGATTATATTCCCTATCGAAAATTGAAAAGTTTAATACAAATCGTTTGGTCTTCATTTTTTAAAACAATTTTTTTGTGTTTGTGTATTTGAATTTTTTTCTCTATTGTAATTTCTATGTGCAAATTAAAAGGTTAGAGTTTCCTTCCATATCCGCAAAGAAAATTTGTACCATTTTGTCACTTATAAACGCCAGACACTATTATCTTTCAACAAAAACTTGTGAACACGTTCTTGATATACGGCGGATAGGTCAAAAAGTTCAGTTCTGTGATTAACAAATAGTTTTATTCTAAATTTCATTTGTGTAAATCAGATTAATTTAACATAAAATTTGATAATTTTCCAAAAATAAATTGTCACAGATGTATATTTTATTTTTGCAAGATTTTTAGAACCGAGAATTAACTTTTGTTTACAAATGTATCAATCGCTCAAAATGGCGGCAAAATTCAAAAATTGAAAAAAAAGTCAAGTACTAATCAACACTCATTTTGCGAAGAACTATTTTGCGTTCTCAAGTTCGAAATTATTCAACTACTGGTCACACGGATGACCCAGCAAAGAGCATGCAGTGGCAGAATCTCCACTACCTCAGTATATCAACAAAAATTGTTTCTGGGAAGGTGTCTGTCTGGCTACATAAACGAGTTAAGATCTTAAACTCTTCTAATGATTACAACTGGAATAATTCGTTATAGGCTTAGTAAATAGCTAGCCATATATTTGTGTTTGATAAGAGAACGTGTGAGAAATGGAACATTAAAGAGGTATTACCTTTCAGAGTCTAGGTTTTTTTGCAATTTATTGCATTCACTTACGCGCAAATACCCTTGGGAAAGGTATTAATCCGTCTATTCCTTCTAGTTATGGGTTAAATAGCAGGACAGACTGGGTTCTATAGCCTTGGTCGGCAACCAGTCTACCGCAGAAAGCAATGGCAACCTACTACGGGATAATCTTCTGCCCAGTCAGTCATGTCTCTTTCGAGACATGATCGCCCAAGCGTGTATCACGTATGGCACTTAACTGACTGACTGACATTTTCAACCTGCTTGGAGAATGAAAAGTTATAAAACCAGCAACACACGCACAAAAGAAG
>JBBBDQ010001753.1:1395000-1432500 GCA_037127315.1 Ascarosepion bandense
GCCTTGGGTGGCAACCAGTCTACTGTAGAAAGCAATGGCAACCTACTGCGGGATAATCTTCTGCCCAGTCAGTCATGTTTTCTTTCGAGACATGATCGCCCAAGAGTGTTTCACGTATGGCACTTAACTGACTGACTGAATATAATAGTTGGAAACATGATTAAGACTTCTACTGGACATAAAGTGGGGGATCAGTTTTATATTGTTATGAAGTAATAAACTGATCCCCCACTAATTATTTCTTAATAATATAATACATTTCTTAACTCTCTAGCTATGAGTCAAATAACAGGACAGATTGGTCGGCAACCAGTCTACCGCAGAAACTGATGGCAACCTACTGCGGGATAATCTTCTGCTCAGTCAGTCATGTCTCTTTCGAGACATGATCGCCCAAGCGTGTATCACGTATGGCATTTAACTGACTGACAGCAACATTTACAACGAACAGATGGTGTAGCGATGGGTTCATCATTTAGGCCAACTCTAATTTCTACTTGTGTCATGTGGTAAACAATGTCTTCAATAATTCCATTAAGTCTCCTCATATACGCTGTATCGACGGGTTGTGCATACTGACAAACAGCTTAGAAGAAAATTAAAAAACTTAACCTTTGATAATAACTTTGTTGTATAACCTGGAAAACCACGGATGACAATCGTCCTGATATCAACGACGAACAACGAACACGTGTATATAAAAATATTAACTTACATTTTTATTCCCTACGGTGACAGTTGTGTAGAGTGGTAGTCAGAGAGAATCACGCACATGCGCACATACGATGCAGTTATCAAGCTGAGGTTGTCTTCCTTGCATTCTCCCTGAGTCATCTGATTCTTCTGATCTTGACCTAGAAAAACCCGATCTTATATAAACTGAGATTCATCGAACTCCGCTTAATTGCGTCATCTCTGGGTAGGCACACCCACCAACCACTTTCGCCGATTATTGCCTTTGGTCAGCTGCCTTTTAACGTCACCATATTCCTGTCTTTCCATGCTTTATATTTTCGGATCTTTTTATTTGTCATTGTTTTTTTACATCAAAATAATATTAATAATGTCTAAAATGTTGTAGTAAGGGATTCTATTGAGTTCTAGTTGTTATTACAAAAAAAATTTAATTCATGAAGTAGTCGTAAAAATAGAGAAATTAGGAATAAAACGTTTTGGAAGATGCCAGAATGTTCCAGTAAAATCTAAAGTCTAAAAGATTCTAGAATATGCAAATTAGGTGTTAGCCCCTATAAAAAGAGGTTTTGAGAAGAGAGTAGTTAGTTGCTAAAAGGATTTGCTGATATTATCAACTCCAGCTTTGATTTAAGGATTTATATCCAGCCGAAAGAATCTCTAAGAAAAGTTGACGATCATCTAAAACCCGAAAGAGAACTTCATGGAACTAAAAGGGTAAATAGATATTTTTGACTTTTTCATTGAGCTGACTGGAAATTATTCTTTATATACACATTTAAGGATTTCCGAAAGTATAGCACTTGACTTCTTCGCCAACTTAACTGGGTAAAGATACTGACCCTTTTTTCCACTTCGTAACACATCGCCTGCCATTAGTAAACTCTACGTTTTTTATTTGAATGCAAAAAACTGTATATTTGTAAATATTTTTATTTAATGTTTTTGTAAATTAAATATTTGTCTGTGTTTTAACTCTGAGTTTTGGTCAGTCGTTTTTTTTTTCTTTTGTTACAATTAACACGGAACAGCTACGCGAGATAGTTTCTACTAATAGAACTTTGACAGGGTTCAATTACGAAGAGATACCAGAACACAGCGTGATACCAAAGCAAATTTACAAAAAAAAAAAAAAACGAACAGAAAAATCAATCATTCAACCAGTCAATTCCGGTTACCATTCTGCAGAGAGACAGCTTTTTGTATTTAGGTTTTCGTCTAAAAGAATGCGGACTGCCTTCTCTCCAGATCTTTATGACATAGAAAAAAAGATTTAAGGAATGAACACAAGGACTGCATTCTTGGGGAGCTTAAATAGGTACCTCCACTCGTTTTTCTATACCTAAATTTAAACTGAAATTTTAAAAATAAATAAGTTATCTTCAAGCTTTAAAATTAGCTTTAATTTAAAGCCAACTGATTAAATTTACTAATTTCAGTAAGCAAAACCTCCTGGTGTATTTTAAACCGAAATCATATTGATCGGAATCAAAAATCTTTAAAATTTTTAAAAAAATTTTAAAAATTTTAAAATTTCCGCCATTTTTCATCGATTGTAAACAGAAGCCAATTCTCGATTTTAAAAAATCTTACAAAAATAAAATACACCTCACTGACACATTATTTTCTTCAAATTACCGAATTTAAACTTACTTTAGGTTGACTTGAAACAAGAATTAATTGCTTACTGTTTGAAACATTTTTCAAAAAGCATTCCTCAATTACGGTAGCCTTGTTATCTTCATCTCTCAACACCTATCAGAAGGCTATGATGAATGATTTACAGCAGACGGCCAAAAGTATGGAAGACGAAGTATAAAAAGGTTATATACGGATTTTTTTAAAATGTAAGAGACGACAACCCTTAAATTTACGGCCTCCCGTACAAACAAAAACGGGAAATTAACATGTAGAAAATTAAAATGTTTTAATTATTTTACAATAAAGGAGCACCCCTTTTTAGAGTAAGTGTTTAAATTTTTCGATTAATAAATATATTTGCCACACATTAATTCAAACAAATCTGAGAGACCTATGAGGAGGAAATTATGAAACTTTTAGAAATTGCTTGAAAAAAATAAAATAAAATAATAAAAATAAAAACAATTCTTGTAAAAATTCATTACTAACGGATAAATTTTTTTCTATTCAGACTATGATATAATTTTCATTTATGTTTATAAAAGCAATTTAAAGTTTATTCAAATAAAAAATGGCATAGTTTTATTGCATTTTTGTTTTTCTAATTCGGAGCAGATTTTCTAAAAGGTAGCTTGTTTTGAAAAAAAAAAGACAGTTGATTAGCATTCCCCAATGACTCCTGAATTTAATTAAAACTATCTATATGTTGAGACCTAGTCGCATTTTTCGACATTTCTGGAAATTAATTGGTGCGGGGGTAACATATTGAAAAAAAAATGTTTTTACCAATATTTTCTAAAAATAATTATTTCGAAACTGATTTCGGTCAATTATGAATAAATCCTGAAATTTTCATCAAAATCAGACGATTATTTGGTTTTTGCAAGAATTTCCAAATTAATGTGTCTTTCACAGTCAAAAAATTCCTTCGCGTAATATTACGTTTTGACGTAATAAAATCTAGCGTCAATTTATCACTTGTACTGACGAGAAGGATGTGCGTTGTGGTACAGTGGATATCGGCTCGGAACGAGAAACCGGGGAGCCGAGTTCGAATTCCAGTTGAATCCATTGCATTCACTTACGCGCAAATACCCTTGGGAAAGGTATTAATCCGTCTCTTCCTTCCAGTTATGGGTTAAATAACAGGACAGATTGGGTTCTATAGCCTTGGTCGGCAACCAGTCTACCGCAGAAAGCAATGGCAACCTACTGCGGGATAATCTTCTGCCCAGTCAGTCATGTCTCTTTCGAGACATGATCGCCCAAGCGTGTATCACGTATGGCACCTAAACTGACTGACTGATGAGAGAAAAAAATTCTTCCACTAAATGAGCCTGTTAGAACCTTTTAAAATAATTTTAATAAATTGTAAAAATAATTAAAAGATACTTTGATCTATCTTCTTCATTATAGCATAAACATTTTGCCGAGAAAACTTTGTTTTAATTTAGTTTGAGGCCTTTTCCTTCAAACTATGCTACTTTTTCCAGTGAAAAGATGGAGGTACCTAAAACCCCTCAATCTACGCTTTCAAAATTGGCAAAATCCAGAATGCTTCGTTTTTCGTCAGAGAGATGTTTGTTCGTTTACTGGCAATATATTTCTGGTATTTTTTAAATAAATTGCTGGTATTTAATTGGAATAGATAGATCTATCTATCGCCCGGTTCACACTCCACTCTCGTCTATTGAACAGGTTAAGAGACTCATCCCTTGTTCCCTGTTTAGGATGTGGTTTCCGTCTTTCTCTTTTCCAATCTTCTCACTTTGTTTTTTTTTTCTCAATTGGTGTAGATAGATCTATCTATCGCCCTGTTCACACTCCACCCACGTCTATTGAACAGGTTAAGAGGCTCATCCCTTGTTCCCTGTTTAGGATGTGGTCTCCGGCTTTCTCTTTTCCAATCTTCTCACTATTATGTAGCCCCCTGCACATCAGTGGCGTTACCGCCTTGCTCGGGGTGATACGATTAAAAAAAACAAAACTTTTTTAAATAAATTACTAGTAGGTAATTCATCTTAAAAAAGGGGCGGACCAACCATCAGTTTTAAATTTGTTGCTTTCCATTTTTTTTTTTAATTTTTCGGCGTAGTCTTATCGATTACACCCCAAAAATTTCCGATTGACAAAAATCTTTTGAAAAATTTCAATATTTAAACAATTTTAGGGGTGGTACTCAGCTTTTCATACAACGTTTTAGTAAATCGAGCCTCCATTTTGGAACCACTCGCGGTACGACATTACCACCACCTGTAAATTGGTTGATTGTCAGTTGTTTTTTTTTACTTTTTTCAGTGCAATATCGATTAAACCCCAAACTTTCCGATTTACAAAAAAATGTTTGTAAAATTTCAACATTTAAACAATTTTAGCGGGGTGGGGCTCAGTTTTTTCATACAACGTTATAGTAAATCGATCCTGTGCAATTAACTTTATTGTTTGTGCAGATCCAACTACTGAATCCTTTGCGAAATTTTTGAATAAAGCCATTCTTGGAGTTTCCGAGGAAGATGCCATCGTAAGAACTGAAGAAAACTTGAAAAAAGACAAAAACAAGAGCAACAACTCGTCTCAAACGAAAACAAAACAAAGCGACCCCAACGCGAGTGGCTCCAAAATGGAGGATCAATTTACTATAACGTTGTATGATCAAGTGAGCCCCCAACCACCTAAAATTGTTTAAATATTGAAATTTTTAAAAATTTGTTTTATAATCGGATCATTTATGTAATAACCAATAAAAAAGTAAAAAAAGAAAAAAATGCAAAACAACAAATTTAAAGGTGGTGGTGGTTTTTAATCATTTCACCCCAAGCAAAGCAGTTTCACTGTTGCACGGGAGGTTACAAAGGTGAAAAGGGATGAGAAAGAGAGGCTGGTTATATGGAGTGTCAGGAGGAGGGTAATAGAAGAATGAGAATACTGGTGTGATGGGGGTGGGTAGATGGAGAAAAGAGCTTGAGAGAAAGGATGCGAGTCAGTGAGATAGAAGATGACTATTGACCTTACATTTAAATTCTTCGTGATTGTAGCTGTCGGGGAAGCAAGTATATGGAAGGCGGGAAGTGCGAGAAAAGAAGCTGTTAAAATAGAAATTGCGGTTACATTTTATCGGTTTCACTATAAAATGGTGAGACCTAATTGCTAGTCTAGTAGCTCGAGTAAATTCATACATGGGGGCACCAGTGAGCTATGTTCATTGGAGCAGAAGCCGTGAAAGTATTTATAGAAGAGGCACAGGGAAGCCACATTGCGCCGGTGAGAGAGTGACTGCAACCGAGCTACCATGTCGAGATCCATCACATTACAGTTTCTCGGTTGGATTTCGTCAAAAACCCCGAGGTGAATAGCCGGGGCACCCGACCAAATGTGGCACGGGCGGATGGCAGATTTATATATGTGCGAGATGGCTTCAAACGGGAAAATCTTCCTGGCCATGTACAGTGGGCCGACCTTAGCAGCTGATTTAGCTCTGGATTCGATATAGTCATTCCACTTGATGTCTGTTGGAGAGTTAAGCCAAGAAGACGCAGTGTTTTGCTCTCAGAGAGGCTAGCCTGATCCATGTTAACGGAGGAGGGGCTGGTCAGTCAGTTAAGTGCCATGCGCGATACACGCTTTGGGCGATCATGTCTCGAAAGAGACATGACTGACTGGGCAGAAGATTATCCCGCAGTAGGTTGCCATTGCTTTCTGCGGTAGTCTGGTTGCCGACCAAGGCTATAGAATCCAATCTGTCCTATTATTTAACCCATAACTGGAGGGAAGAGACGGATTAATACCTTTCCCAAGGGTATTTGCGCCTAAGTGAATGTAAGGAATTCAACTGGAATTCGAACTCGGTTCCCCGATTTCTTGTTCCGAGCCGATATCCACTGCGCACGCACATCCCAGGTAGGAGGGGCTGGTAGTTATAATATAAAAATATATTTTTATACTTTTTTCTTATAAATAATTTAATGCCAAAATTTAATTTTCTTGGGGGCATGAGTCATTTATTCTACACAAAATGTATTGCTGGTTGTTATTTTATAAAAATGTATTTTTATATTTTCATAGTATTTTGACTCCAGTTTGGGAGTTAACTACTTGTCTACAACGGGGACCCTACCAGGTGCTACCACCCCAGGTAAAGGTGGGTCTAGGATCAACAGCAATTAAGAAGTGATCCAACCCTTCTCAAAACCTCCCAATCAGAGGCCTTATTGCCGGATGTGGTTTATCGTCAAACCCAGGACACTGGAATGATTATTATTTAATTTAATGCTAAATTTTCTTTGTGTTTCCCCGTCTAACATCATTAGAACAAAACGTTCAGGACATACTGATAATGGTGGAGTGATATGACCACATGATTGCTTTTTTTTTTATTTTTTTTTTTATTTATTATTTAGAGAGCCCATGCGGATGTACGTTGTGGTGTAGTGGATATCGACTCGGAACGAGAAATCGGGGAACCGAGTTCGAATTCCAGTTGAATTCAATGCATTCATTTACGCGCAAATACTCTTGGGAAAGATATTAATCCGTCTCTTTCCTCTAGTTATGGGTTAAATAACAGGACAGATTGGGTTCTAAAATCTTGGCTGGCATCCAGTCTACTGCAGAAAGTAATGGCAACCTACTGTGGGATAATCTTTTGCCCAGTCAGTCATGTCTCTTTCGAGACATGATCGCCCAAGCGTGTATCACGTATGGCATTTAACTGACTGACTAAATATAATAGTTGGGATCATGATTAAGGCTTCTACTGGTCAAAAGTGGGGGATCGGTTTTATATTGTTATGAAGTAATAAACTGATCCCCCCACTAATTACTACGTAATAATATAATTCATCGCGTCTCCCTCTAGCTATGAGTCAAATAACAGGGTTATAACGCCTTGGCTGGCAACCAGTCTACCGCAGAAAATAATGGCAATCTACTGCGGGATACATCTTCTGCCCAGTCAGTCATGTCTCTTTCAAGCGTGTATCACGTATGGCACTTAACTGACTGACTGATATGTGAACATAGGGCCTCAGAACAAAAATTACCCAAACAATGGCATCCATCTAAGCTTTTGGGGATATTCCCGAAAAAGTATAATTCACTTGTTATTTAATCGCATGGTCAGATCCTCCATGACTAAACCATTTCATCAACTAGGCTTTTCCAGTACGGATGGTACTAGGCATAGCAGGGTTAAAAATGACCTGTCAAAATGTGAAAGAGACTTTTTGTTGGGTCGACGTCTATTTAACGCAATGGCGAGGCTCTAGATTTAAGTATACTTGCCTATGAAACGCTACTTATAAATGAACTGCCGGGTGCAGTTTACCGTCATACTCAGGTCTCTGGTCCACCCTGACCCGAAGTAGCAGCACCTGTTAGAGTACCAGCAAATAGTTAACCCCCAAACTGAAGTCAAAACACTATGAAGGTATAAAAATAGACTTTTATAGAAATCAGTAAGTCAGTTAAGTACCATACGTGAAACCCGCTTTGGTGATCATATCTGACTGGGCAGAAGATTATCCCACAGTAGGTTGCCGTTGCTTTCTGTGGTAGACTGGTTGCCAGCCAATGCTATAGAACCCAGTCCGTCCTGTTATTTAACCCATAACTGGAAGGAAGAGACGGATTAATACCTTTCCCAAGGGTATTTGCGCGTAAGTGAATGCAATGAATTCAACTGGAATTCGAACTCGGCTCCCCGATTTCTCGTTCCGAGCCGATATCCACTGCATCCATAACGCATATTTATAGAAATATATACATAAAAACAGACATTTATAGAAAAATATACATTTTCGAAGTAAAAATATTACTAACGATACATTTTTGAAGGAAAAAAATGATTGCCAGTCATACATTTTTGAATACAAAATTAGAAGACATTTTCAGTTTTCTAAAATAAAACAAAAATAAAAAAAATCATCAAAATCTGACTAAATCAACCTTTTCACTAGAATCAAACATAAAAAATATACCTTAAAATCCAACCATTTTGGGATTAAATAACTGTTTTGGGGTCTACCGTTTTTCATGAAACATAGACTCCTGCCATAGTGAGTCCGACAGATCCGTAAGATACCGGAACATACCGAAAAATACCGAGGTTTCACGGAGAATAGAGCGTCAGTAATTCATAGTAGCTCTGATCTCCACTCAGTACAGAATATTATTACGCAGCACCCGTCAGTTTCCGACGTGAACATACTAAACCTACTCCGGCTTCACTTCAAGTTCAGAGACTTGTATACATCCTACTAACTGTTTTCCTGGATTACTAAACTGCGTTAAAGTTTGTATCTTTACGTTTAATAAACTTATTTTTCTATCTCCAATCCTAGTTGTTCCTTTATTTTGTGCGGTTCCAATTCCCGAGATCCACAAACAATAACCCGGAGGGGTTGATATGCCGTTAAACAAAACTCAAACTCAAAAATTAACTTATGAATGTACTAGCAGTATAGCCCGACGTTGCTCGGGTGTAATGAAAGCTTTAAAACTAATCCATGTTCCTGGAGCTCAAACTCTTTGGACGTTGGCACGAAAGTCTAAAAAGCAATAGTTGTTTCCAGTTAAAGCGAAACCGTAGACTGAAAGATAAATGAATGGATGTAAGTCAAATTTTGATTTCCTGGTATCGACATCAAATAAGTTTTTTCGTCGTAAACTGAATTTTGAAGGCTAAATAAGTCCTCTGAGTAAATGGTATCATGGCTGAGACTAAGAACTACAATTATACCTACTTAGAGCCAAACCCGAAACAAAAACTAAAATAAAAGGGCTGAAAAAATACAGACATACAGGCAGATAAACAGACACACACACAAACATCTTGCCTTTTATATATATATATATTATCGATTTTCTGCACTATTGTAAGATCTGCAACCCTGAAACTTCTGAATATCGTTTCTTATGTCTTTGTCTATGAGTATATCAAATTTGATTAAAATCGGACCACTCCTTCTATAACCGGATTTTTTCGATTATCGATTTTCGATATTTATTGGGGGTACCTCGACACAAAACCTAGCTAAGAACACTCGCAGACGCTTATAGTACAACTGTGTAAATTTTCAAGAAAATCGGTTCAGCCATTTCGGAGTCTATAAATAACGGACACACACACACACACACACACACACACACACACACACACACACACAGAAAGTTCCATTTATAAATAAGTTTAGATAGATACCTCTCCGGGCATAGGAAAAATCAACAACGACGAGAAGACATCGCCAACTGAG
Source organism: Ascarosepion bandense (assembly GCA_037127315.1). NCBI lineage: Eukaryota > Metazoa > Mollusca > Cephalopoda > Sepiida > Sepiidae > Ascarosepion > Ascarosepion bandense. The sequence continues at coordinate 1,404,585 of JBBBDQ010001753.1, forward strand.
CGCCGGAACGACTCGAAACCGGGACAACTCAACACCGTGTTAACTACAAAAACAAATTTTGTTTTTATAACCAAATAAAAGTATTTGTCTATATTTCTGAGATGAGGTCGTATTCACAGTATTTACATTATTCGGACTATTGTCCTCATCTTTGTTGCCATTTGTACGACGTTTCGGCCGTTGTACGCTCTGGCCTTCTTCAGGTGCTATGAATTTCAAACTGAACCCTTTATTACAATCACTGGAGTATATCCTTCTTTTTCCTTGCCTAGAGCCTCTTCTGGTAGTCATGAGTTATCTCCCTCTGTCAATTACTTGGTAACCACTGCTGTAGCCTGGTATTGAACTTACAACTCTTTGAGTCAAGGCACAGGAACTAAAAACTAACTAATCGACATCTATATTCACTGGGCCATGTCTTCTTAAGGACAAGACAAGTTGAATTTTTTGAACTTATAAACCTAACAAAGAAGAGAGTACTGGATTGCTGTGTGATGTCAGTTCTTCAATATGGCAGTGAATGCTGGACAATATCATCAAAGATGAAGGAAAACTTGAAATGTAGTTCTACAGAAGGATGCTGGGAATATCATGGATTGAGCATGTGAGCAATGACGATGTGTTGGAAAGAATGGAAATGAAAAGAGAAATATTGAGAATCAGGAAGAGACAGCTAAAGTTCCTGGGACATGCAATGAGGAAGGAGGGCTTGGAGAACCTGATACTAACAGGCCAGATAGAGGTAAAAGGAGACAGAGGAAAGCAGCGGATAACATATTTGAAGGGCCTGATCAGGTGGATGATGGAACGAGGGTTGCATGGTGTTACAGGAGAAGGCGTGCTAAGAGCCACCAGGGATAGGGAAACGTGGAAAGCCATGATCGTCTACGTCTGAAAGGGCAAGGTATAAAGAAGAAGAAGAAGAAGAAGAAGAAGAAGAAGAAGAAGAAGAAGAAGAAACCTAAAGTCCAGTTACCCTTTTTTTTTACCAGAGTTCATATTGCCATTTTCTAACCTTCATGGTTATCTCTAGTATTTTTTATATTAATTGTTTTTTTGAGTATATCCTAGCCACCCCACCCAAAAAAAAATTTCGTTAATAAATATTTTAAAGAAATGGTGAAGATTCATATGAAATGCATTTATTTGAAAGACAAAGGAACTAAGTTTAATCTTTAAGGGAAAACAATTTTTATTAATAAATATTTTAAAGAAATGTAGAAGATTCATATGAAATGCATTTATTTGAAAGACAAAGGAACTCAGTTTAATCTTTAAGGGAAAACAATTTTTATTAATAAATATTTTAAAGAAATGGAGAAGATTCATATGAAATGCATTTATTTAAAAGACAAAGGAACTCAGTTTAATCTTTAAAGTAAAACAATTTTTATTAATAAATATTTTAAAGAAATGTAGAAGATTCATATGAAATGCATTTATTTGAAAGACAAAGGAACTCAGTTTAATATTTAAAGGAAAACAATATTTATTAATAATTAATTTAAAGAAATGTAGAAGATTCATATGAAATGCATTTATTTGAAAGACAAAGGAACTCAGTTTAATCTTTAAGGGAAAACAATTTTTATTAATAAATATTTTAAAGAAATGTAGAAGATTCATATGAAATGCATTTATTTGAAAGACAAAGGAACTCAGTTTAATATTTAAAGGAAAACAATATTTATTAATAATTAATTTAAAGAAATGTAGAAGATTCATATGAAATGCATTTATTTGAAAGACAAAGGAACTCAGTTTAATCTTTAAGGGAAAACAATATTTATTAATAAATATTTTAAAGAAATGTAGAAGATTCATATGAAATGCATTTATTTGAAAGACAAAGGAACTCAGTTTAATCTTTAAGGGAAAACAATTTTTATTAATAAATATTTTAAAGAAATGGTGAAGATTCATATGAAATGCATTTATTTGAAAGACAAAGGAACTCAGTTTAATCTTTAAGGGAAAACAATTTTTATTAATAAATATTTTAAAGAAATGGTGAAGATTCATATGAAATGCATTTATTTGAAAGACAAAGGAACTCAGTTTAATCTTTAAGGGAAAACAATTTTTATTAATAAATATTTTAAAGAGATGGACAAGATTCATATGAAATGCATTTATTTGAAAGACAAAGGAACTCAGTTTAATCTTTAAAGGAAAACAATTTTTATTAATAAATATTTTAAAGAAATGTAGAAGATTCATATGAAATGCATTTATTTGAAAGACAAAGGAACTCAGTTTAATCTTTAAGGGAAAACAATTTTTATTAATAAATATTTTAAAGAAATGGAGAAGATTCATATGAAATGCATTTATTTGCAAACAAAGGAACTCAGTTTAATCTTTAAGGGAAAACAATTTTTATTAATAAATATTGTAAAGGAATGGAGAAGATTAATATGAAATGCATTTATTTGAAAGACAAAGGAACTCAGTTTAATCTTTAAGGGAAAACAATTTTTATTAATAAATATTGTAAAGAAATGGAGAAGATTCATATGAAATGCATTTATTTGAAAGACAAAGGAACTCAGTTTAATCTTTAAGGGAAAACAATCTTTATTAATAAATATTCTAAAGAAATGTATAAGATTTATTACACTTCATATTTTACACTTTAGGACTTTTTTTTAAATCGTAAAACCTTTACGTCCAAACCAGGAGTGGAATCAGCTTTCAAACAATTCGTTGTATAACAGTCAATACCTTTTTATCAACAAGGAAATGATTACATCGTCGATCGATGTCAGAGGTGTACGCTCAAGGTTCGTATTTTGACTAATTTCAACATTTATACAGTTAATTTTTCAGGAATAATATTAGATAATATTAATATTATGTATCTGAAATCGGCTATTATTTTTGTAACAACCTAATATCTATCTATCTATCTATCTATCTATCTATCTATCTATCTATCTATCTATCAGTCCTTTCATATCTGTCTATCTAAGTCTGTTCGGATATATGCATACAACTGTCTGTCCTTTGTCTATATATTAATAAAGATACGTTTGCGCCTACGTCTATAGAACGATTCGGTGTTTCATGCACTGTGCAAGCATCATGAGCTCATCATGAAATTTGAATCGTGCTATAGGTGTAAAATAATATATATATATATATATATATATATATATATATATATATATAAACATATACTGTTAAATATAAGAGACAATGAATGTCTGTTATGTTTAATCATGTGCCGTTCTTTTTTCAGTTAAAAATAAAAACAAAAATTCTCCAATATTTATATTTGAATTCATGGTTCTGTTGTCATTTCGCGCTATCACGTGGTGTGACGTCATAGAACCGCATTGCAAATTTGCGAACTGCGTTTGTTATTTTCGGTAACTATTGCCGTTGCCTAGCGGAGTTTTATGTCAACACAAAATAAAATCGTCAGTGATGGTGGATGTTATTGTATTACTGTCTTAATAACCTCTCTGAAGATGGCTCATGTGAGCCGAAAGCTTTGAACCGAATTAATAAAAAATTATCCAAATAGAGTCCAGCTGCCAGGTCGGGACCTATCACATTACATATTCTCCTTTGGAGCCTGTTGAGAACACTGAGATTAACAGCAGGGGCACCTGACAATATATGACAGCAGTATTCTATGCACGGACGGATGGTTGATTTGTATATGTGCAAGTTGGATTCAGGAGGAAAAAAACTTCCTGGACCGACACAGTGACCCAACATTCCTAGCAGTGGCTTCAGCTATTGACGCAATATAATGATTCCACTTGAGGTCGGAAGATAGGCTAAGGTGTAGTATATTGCTTTCAGGGAGACTCGCTTGGTCCATGCGTATGGAGGGTAGGAGAGGTTGCCAGTGATGGTTGACAGATAGCAGTTTCGTTTTAGAAGCATTGAAATTTACAAGCCTTATCTTATATTGGAGTAGATAGACTAAACTATCGCCCGGTTCACACTTCACCCACGTCTATTGAACAGGTGAAGAGCCTCATCCCTTGTTTCCTGTTTAGGATGTGGTTTCCGGCTTTCTCTTTTCCAATCTTTTCACTCCTTTTTGTTTTTTTTTTCAATTGGAGTAGATAAACTAAACTATCGCCCGGTTCACACTCCATCCACGTCTATTGAACAGGTGAAGAGGCTCATCACTTTTTCCCTGTTTAGGATGTGGTTTCCGGCTTTCTCTTTTCCAATCTTTTCACTCCTTTTTCTTTTTTTTTTTTTCAATTGGAGTAGATAGACTAAACTATCGCCCGGTTCACACTCCATCCACGTCTATTGAACAGGTGAAGAGGCTCATCACTTTTTCCCTGTTTAGGATGTGGTTTCCGGCTTTCTCTTTTCCAATCTTTTCACTCCTTTTTCTTTTTTTTTTCAATTGGAGTAGATAGACTAAACTATCGCCCGGTTCACACTCCATCCACGTCTATTGAACAGGTGAAGAGGCTCATCACTTTTTCCCTGTTTAGGATGTGGTTTCCGGCTTTCTCTTTTCCAATCTTTTCACTCCTTTTTCTTTTTTTTTTTCAATTAGAGTAGATAGACTAAACTATCGCCCGGTTCACACTCCACCCACGTCTATTGTACAGGTGAAGAGGCTCATCACTTTTTCCCTGTTTAGGATATGGTTTCCGGCTTTCTCTTTTCCAATCTTTTTTACTCTTGCGTAGCCCCCTGCGCATCAGTGGCGTTATCGCCTTGCTCGGCGGTGATATGATTAAAAAAAAAACCCAGTCCACAGTTGAGTGTAGATCCTTCTCAAGATCAGCAACGAGTCGGATTTTTTACTGATGCAAGAGTAAATTGTGGTGTCGTCTGCGTAGATGCCTACTTCTCTTTCTTCACTTGCTTCTTCTCCCTATTCGTCTTGTTCTCCGCCTTCTCCTCCTTATTGTCCACCTCCTCCTTCTTCTCCGCTCCCTCTCTGTCCTCCTTCTTATTATTCTCCCCACTTTTTTCTGTTCTTCCTTATCCTATTCTTCCCCGCCTCCTGCTACTCCTCCTCCTCCTTCTTTATTTTCTCCAACTCTTCCCCTTCTTCTCCCTTCCTCTTCTTTACCTTCTTCTTCCGTCTTCTTCTGTGCCTCCTCCTCTCCCTCCCCTTTCTACGTAGCTACCTCCTTCTCCTTTCTCTTCTACTTCTTCCCCTTCCTCCTCCTCCTAATCTGTCTTACCAACCGTCTCCACATTTTTCTTCGTCTTCGCCTCCACCTCCGTTTTTTTTCTTCTTCTTCTTACTGCACCTTGGTCTCCTTGTTCTCCACCACCTTCTCCTCATTTTTCTTCTTCTTCTTTGCCTCCACCTCCTCCTCCTCCTCCTTTTTCCCCTTTCTTCCCCTCCTTCTGCCTCTTCCTCGCCTCCACCTTCTTATTCTTATTCTTCTCTTCCTACACCTTGGTCTTCTTATTTTCCGCCACCTCCTCCTCATTCTTTTTCTTGTGCACTTCCCCCTCCCCCTCCTCCTCCTCCTCTTTTTTTCTTCTTCTTTCTTCTTCCAACTCTTCACTTAGTTCTCTGGATCTTAACTCTCGCTGAAATCCGCACTGAATAAACAGAAGTGAAAACGGCTTTTAAATAAAATATCACAAATCCTCTATAAGATTTCCCAAAGCCTTTTAAAAGAAATCCCCTCCTTTTAAAAGAAATCCCCTCCCCATAAAACCTTATTGAATGTCTCAAAATCGTCTTTCTTTATTATTGTTTCTTTCTATAAAATTTAAACCGGTCAGTTATGGAGCCATTTTTATTCGTCCGCCACTGCAAAGTAGTTCCGGAGAGAATGGTGTTTTTGTTTTCTTTTAGTTCACCTTTTTTTTTTTTTTTGTGTTTTGCATATAATCGGCTTTTGCAGGCAGCATATTAAACTACGGCTTTTTTTTTTGTTTTTGTTTTTTCACTCCAAGCAACGCAGAACCGCCACTAGTTCATAAGGGGTTGCAGTCACAGAAAAGATTGGGTACACTGGGTATTAGAGAACGGATAAAACATTAACGGGATTCAAGAAAATTGTAGCTATCAAGAAAAGAAGGAAACGAAAGACAGTTCCAAAGGCGGAAAGTGCGAGAAAATAAACTCTTAAAGTAGAAGTGTGGGTTATGTTTAAGTACTGCAATGGTAAAAGAGTGGGACCTAGAAGCCAGTCTAGTAGAACGCTTCAATTCGTGTTGAAGGGGTCAGTCAGTTGAGTGAAATACGTGATACACGCTTTGGGCGATCATGTCTCAAAATAGACATGACTGACTGGACAGAAGATTATTCCGCAGTTGATTGCCATTATTTTCTGCGGTAGACTGGTTGCTAGCCACAGCTATAGAACCCAATCTGTCCTGTTATTTGACTCATAGCTAGAGAGAGACGGGATGTATTATATTATTAAGTAGTAATTAGTGGGGGATCAGTTTATTACTTTATAACAATATAAAACCGATCCCTCACTTTATGACCAGTAGAAGCCTTAATCATGATCCCAACTATTATATTCAGTCAGTCAGTTAAGTGCCATACGTGATACACACTTGGGCGATAATGTCTTTTTTGAGACATGACTGACTGAGCAGAAGATTATCCCGCAGTAGGTTGCCATTACTTTCTGCGGTAGACTGGTTGCCAACCAAGGCTATAGAACCCAATCTGTCCTGTTATTAGATTCATAGCTAGAGGGAGCCGCGATGTATTATATTATTAATTAGTAATTATTGGGTGATCTGTTTATTACTTCATAACAATATAAAACCGATCCTCCACTTTATGACCACCAGAAGCTTTAATCATGATCCCAACTATTCAGTCAGTCAGTTAAGTGCCATACGTGATACACACTTGCGCGATCATGTCTCGAAAGAGACATGACTAACTGGGCAGACCATTACTTTCTACGGTAGACTGGTTGGCAAGCAAGGCTATAAAATCCAATCAGTTCTGATATTTAACCCGTAACTGGAAGGAAAAGCTACGTGTTTATACCTTTCCCAAGGCTATTTGTGCATATGTGAATACAACGCATTCAACTGGAATTCGAACTCGGCTCTCAGATTAATCCCTTCCGAGCCGATATTCACTGCACCACAAGACTCATCCAATAATTCGCGAAACTTATAAACGCGTTTCGAACTATTGCTATCATCTTGGTTGATATAGGTGTTATTATAGAATTATACATAAGAAGTGCAATAGAAGGATCTTTTAGCATAGAACTTACGGTTACATCACGCTATTTCAACTCTAAAATGATGAGACCTAGCCGCCAATCGAGTACTGCGATACATTCATAAAGTGCGTGTACCAAAGTTGAAAGTTCATCAAATAAAACTTATCATGAAAGTATTTATAGAAAAGACACAGGGAAGATACGGTAAGCCGGGGAAAATGACTGGAACCAAGATGCCACGTCAGGACCATTAACATCGCAGATTCTTTTATGGATTTTATCAACCATCTCTAAATATTTAGCAGTGAATCGATTTTCTTAGCAGCTGACCTAGCAATGGATTCAATACAGTCTTTTCATTTCTACAGGCGCTTAAATTAACAATTCATTTATTGTCACTTGATTGATTAAAGGACATTTGAGAGATTGGCTACCAATTCCACTTAAACGATCCTCGCAGACTTGCCATTAAGACGGGATTTAAAATGTCGATATCATCAAGTTAGGAACGTTTTAATCTTCTGGGGCCTTATATGAAACTTATACCCTATCGGAGAAAATACAAAGGATATGTGGTTCATATGACATCGGAACGACCTTCAGAAGTGGTTCTACACTTTACAGATACCTCTCTCGAGTAAGACCCCCAACAGAGGAGGACATGAAGGACTGCGTGCACGCTATTCTATGTAGAAAGAAATATAAAAGAGAAATAGACTGCCCCCTTATAGCATGAGGGTAGATAGAATAATCAGGTATAGCTGACCACATATGGAAGGAGAAAGGGGGTCACCACCCCTTGTGGGATGAAGTCGAAATGATAGATAGAGAACGCCACTGGAAACTACGTAAACCTAAGGAATCGATTAGGCTACAAAAATCTCTTAAGCTGACTAAACATAGAAATGAATGCAATATAGGAACAAGCAATATGGAGTGCTAGTTTGAGTTTGAGTTTTAGTTTTGTTTAATGGCATATCAACACCTCTGTGGGTTATTTAATACCGAAAAGGTAGAGTTTAAAGATATTTTTAATTGTTCTGTTATAGTAAGAAGGTTGCTTTAGTCAGATTTTGATAAAAAAAAAAATATATATTTTTTTTATTTTAGAAACCTGAAGATGTTTTCTAGTTTTGTATTAAAAAATGTATTGCTGGTAATAATCTTTTCCTTCAAAAACGTAGTAATTAAATGGGGGATCAGTTTATTACTTCATAACAAAAGAAAACCGATCCCCAACTTTATGACCAGTAGAAGCCTTAACCATGATCCCAACTATTATATTCAGTCAGTCAGTTAAGTGCCATATGTGATATACACTTGGGCGATCATGTCTTTTTTGAACGTAGTAATTACGTAGTAATTAATGGGGGATCAGTTTATTACTTCATAACAATAGAAAACCGATCCCCACTTTATGACCAGTAGAAGCCTTAACCATGATCCCAACTATTATATTCAGTCAGTTTTATTAAGTGCCATAGGTGATATACACTTGGGCGATCATGTCTTTTTCGAACGTAGTAATTACGTAGTAATTAATGGGGGATCAGTTTATTACTTCATAACAATAGAAAACCGATCCCCCACTTTATGACCAGTAGAAGTCTTAACCATGATCCCAACTATTATATTCAGTCAGTCAGTTAAGTGCCATACGTGATATACACTTGGGCGATCATGTCTTTTTCGAGAAACTATTAACATAGAACTTACGGTTGCATACAGCCAATTTAACTGAAAAATGACACAATGCAAGTTGTTAAGTGGTGTAAAAATGGGCTAGGGATATGAAAGTTGACTGTACGTGTGTTATTATCATCTAGTGGCCATGAGTTCAATCCTTGGATCTGGTAGTGTCGTGCCAATCCAGCAGAAACGAACGGTAAATGAAATCACAGGGTATATCATAATAATCAGCAGATATTCCATATCAGCCAATGAATGAATACCTGCTTCAAAATTTATATGCAATGTCAATCGTTATCATCTGTCTTCTTAATTTTCAATTATTTTATTGCCCTTTCTCCTCGGTGGTAGTTTTTGTTTCATATTCTTTAATTCACGTTAACTTTTTGCGTCTTAATGGATTTATAGCCCTTTTTTTTTTTAATCATCTCACCCCAAGCAAGGCATTCCACTGCCACTATTGCGCATGGGGCTACATAGGGGAAGGTAAAGAAAAGGAGTGGTTAGACATAGGGAATGTCAGGAGGAAGGTGACAGATGAGTAAGGATAGCGAGGATGAGGGTTGGGCAGATGTGAAGAGTGTTTGATAGAATGGAAGCAGGTTAGTGTGTTAGGAGGTGTCTATTGACCTTACATTTAAACTCCTGGAGATTGTAGCCGTCGGGGAAGCAATCGTTTGGAAGAGAATTCCACAGTCGGGAAGTGCGAGGAAAGAAACTGTTGGAGTAGAAGTTGCGGTTGCATTTTATTGGTTTCACTGTAAAAGGGTGGGATCTAGTTGCTAATCTAGTATCACGTTCAAATTCGTATTTAGGGGGCACTAGGGATCTAAGTTCATCGGAGCAGAAGCCGTGAAAGTATTTATAGAAGAGACACAGGGAAGCCACGTCGCGCCGGTGGGAGAGAGACTGCAGGCGGTCTGCCAAGTCGGTATCTATCACATTACCGACCCTCCTCTGAACCTTATCGAGAAGCCCGAGGAGAACAGCAGGGGCACCCGACCAGATATGGCAGCAGTATTCAATGCACGGGCGGATGGTAGATTTATAAATGTGCAGGATAGATTTAGACGGAAAAAACTTCCGGGCCCTACACAGAGAACCGACTTTCATAGCAGCGGATTTAGCAATGGATTTGATATAGTCATTCCATTTGAGGCCCGCTGAAAGTGTGAGACCAAGGAGGCGTAGTGTTTTACTCTCTGGGAAGCAAGCCTGGTCCATGCTAATGGGAGGTAGGTGAGATTGTCGATGATGGTTAATTGAGAGTAGCTTCGTTTTAGAAGCATTAAAATTTACTAGCCATTTCTTACCCCAGTCCAATATGGATTGGAGGTATTTTTCAATCTCGGCTGCGAGGTTAGCTTTGACGCCTACACCAGATTTTTGTAGGAGGCGAGAATAAACTGTGGTGTCATCGTCGTACAAACCTATTTGGGCTCTTATGGAATCAGGGAGATTGGAGCATCATCTTGTCTCAAGCAAGGCTTGAGACAAGATGATGCTCCAAGATTTGTAGCTCTCCCCGTGCTATGTTCACATGAATAAAACTATCAAATAATTGCAGCACATTGTTTTTGTTTCTTTATCTAGGCGGCTCATTCCTTTTGCTCGCCAATCCACTTAAACACTACACTAATGTTTTCACAATAGAATTCGTATTAACCAAACGTGGTTGGTGAAATGCTTGGGATATATGAATATTTATCTGTGTAAAACGTAAAAAAAAGGAGAAAGAAAAAGCGAACTAAACTCAGTTTTTTTTTTTTAATCATATCACCCCAAGCAAGGCGGTAACGCCACTGATGCGCAGGGGGCTACTTAAGAGTAAAAAGATTGGAAAAGAGAAAGCCGGAAACCACATCCTAAACAGGGAACAAGGGATGAGCCTCTTCACCTGTTCAAAAGACATGGGTGGAGTGTGAACCGGGCGATAGTTTAGTCTATCTACTCCAATTGAGAGAGAAAAAAAAAAGAAAAGGGTGAGAAGATTGGAAAAGAGAAAGCCGGAAACCACATCCTAAACAGGAAAGAAGGGATGAGTCTCTTCACCTGTTCAAAAGACGTGGATGGAGTGTGGACCGGGCGATTTTTGACAGATATCGTATAATTGCATCAATAATTTTAATTAGGTTCCCAATATAAAAACGAGCTTGCGGCTACATCACGTTGAAACACAGTTGAAATCACCAAAAGTAAGCAACGTCGAGCCTGGTCAGTAACTAGATTGGGGACCAGGTGGTGTGCGGATGGTGTAATGGATAACCGCTCGCATTTGGAACTCGGCTTTCCGAGTTCCGATTCCAAGCCATTATCCAATATACCACCCACACATCCATTTAGATTTGTTCTATTCACTTGGGCGGGAAGATCTGCGGGAACATATGAACCGACCTATTCTACTCCCCATCTATGGGCTAATTAGTAAAACTTGTAAACCATTATTATCAAAAAATAAAGACATTCTTGAAAATCTAACAAATTTTTTTCTGTCTTTAAATAACCTGCAAAGGGGTTGATTAACCGTAAAAAACAAATCAACCAATCAATGAAATACTGATTTGCTACACAGGCATAGTTTTTAGATTTACACGGAAAGGAAACTACAAGACATCCTACAGAAGGTAGCTGAAAAGAGTGACAAGAAAGGACTACAAATAAACTGCAACAAAATCGAATGCTTGGTCATCTGCAAAAAGGGCGGCCCAAAATACCAAATACAGGTGAGGGAAACTAAAATCAAGCAGGTACAAAAATTTAAATACCTGGGAAGTCTTCAAACAGAAGATGGGAAAGTGTGACACAGAGATCCGAAGAGGAATTGGCATGGTGAAAGAAGCATTCCAGAAGTTGAGTAAAGTATTAAGAAACAGGAAAATTTTGCTAGAAACAATTCTTCAATTTAGCAGTGAATGCTAGACAGTATCATCGAAGATGAAGGAAAAACTTGAAGCAACTGAAATATGGTTCTACAGAAGGATGCTGGGAATATCATGGATTGAGCATGTGAGCAATGATGAGATCTTGGAAAGGATTTAAACTAAAAGGAAATTAATACTGAGCATCAGGAAGAGACAGCTAAAGTTTCTCGGACATGTAATGAGGAAGGAGGGCTTGGAGAACCTGATACTAACAGGCCAGATAGAGGGAAAATGAAACAGAGGAAAGCAGCGGATAACATATTTGAAGGACCTGATCAAGTGGATGACAGAACGAGGGTTGCATGGTGCCACAGAAGAAAGCGTGCTAAGAGTCACCAGGGATAGGGAGATGTGGAAAACCATGATCGCCTACGTCCTGAAAGGACAGGGCACATAGAAGAATATATATGCCAACTGTTTATAAGAAATTATAATGTGGGTATAAAATGGGGGATCAATTATATATTATAATCAATATATAAACTGATCCCTCATTTTGTGGCCATGCTAGTTTCTATACATTTATATTCTAGATGTATGGTTTTGAGCTAGTGTATGACAGAACGGGGGTTGCATGGTGTAACAGGAGAAAGCGTGCCAAGAGCCATCGGGGATAGGGAGATGTGGAAAGCCATGATTGCCTACGTCCTGAAAGGACAGGGCACATTCTCTGTAATATAAACGCATAGAACTACCGTGGCCACAAAGTGAGTGATCAATTTATATATTTTTGTAATATAGAATTGTCACCCCACTTTATAGTTTCTTGTTTGTTTACCAAATTCTGATTAGGTATGTACGTAACTCTTCTCCCCCAAGCTATGGGTTAATTAGTAAGATTAAATCATTATTATCGAAACATAAAGATATTCTAAGAATCTAAATAATATTTTCTGTTTTTAAATAATCTGCAAAGGTTTGATAAGCCGTAAAATATTCCATTCAACAGATATGCAGAAAACTTTATCATTCATTGGCCGAAAAGCCAGGGTTAATCTCGATTGAAATTCATAAACTCTTTCTATAGAAACCTATATTATTATATTTCTACAAATTCCTAGTATCTTTTCATCCACCATTTTTTTTTTTCCTTTCTACTAATTTCAGTTACCATGGCAATATGTTCGAAGGATGCTTGTCCGTTTTCTGAATGCTTCGACCCACATCACGCTCGTCGTCCTTTCACGCAGTGGGTCCCCGGGCATCTTTTCCTCTGCCCGAAATACATTCAAGGAAGGGAGAATTCCCCAGTTGTAAACCCCCAAGGCATCTCAAATGCTAAACATATTTAGTTTGATTGGCATGTGAATAGATAAAATTCAATACGCTAACTGGGGAACTGATTGATAAATATAAATAAACATATTATGGCTTGAAAGATCCAATACACAAATATATATATATATATATGTGTGTGTGTGTGTGTGCGTGAGAGAGAGAGAGAGAGCGAGAGAAAGAGAGAGTAAAATTTCGGATATAGCTAAAATATATATCTGCAAAAGGACAATCAATCTTCTATCTTCTATACTACAATAAGAGTCGCTTCCGTCCTTCACAATTTCATATCTTCTATGCCAGGTGTGGGCAAACTACAGCCCGCGAAACGCAAGCTACTTGCTAAAGAAATTCATGTAGGCCGACAAATTTGAAAGAAAATATATTTTCTTCATTAAATTATTATTTTTTCGTTAAATTATTATTTTTTTCTCTTTAAATTCAGTTATTTTGTTTACAAACAAATGTGTTTCGTGCAAACTTTTTATTTTCAAATATAATTTTTTGTTTTCAAATATAATCTATTTTTTACTTTAAATTGAGTTATTTCGTTTTCAAACAAATGTGTTTCATGGGAAGCTTCTGTCTTCAAATATAATTTTTTTTACTTTAAATTGGGATATTTTGCTTTCAAACAAATGTCTCATCTGAAGTTTCTACTTTCAAATATATTTTTTTTACATTAAATTGAGTTATTTTGTTTTCAAACAAATATGTTTCATGTGAAGCTTCTGTTTTCAAATATAATTTTCTTTTTTTTTTATTATATCACCCCAAGCAAGGCGGTAACGCCACTGATGTGCAGGGGGCTACATAAGAGTGAGAAGATTAGAAAAGAAAAAACCGGAAACCGCATCCTAAACAGGAAACAAGGGATGAGCCACTTCACCTGTTCAATAGACGTGGGTGGAGTGTGAACCGGGCGATAGTTTAGTCTATCTACTCCAACTGAAAAAAAAAAAGTGAGAAGATTGGAAAAGAGAAAACCGGAAACCGCATCTTAAACAGGAAACAAGGGATGAGCCTCTTCATCTGTTCAATCTGTCTTAAAATATAATTATTTTTACTTTAAATTGAGATATTTTGCTTTCAAACATATGTCTCATGTGACGTTTCTAGTTTCAAATATATTTTTTTCCCTTTAAATTGAGTTATTTTGACCTCAAACTAATGTGCCTCATGTGAAGCTTCCATTTTCAAATATAATTTTTTTTACTTTAAATTGAGTTATTTTGTATTCAAACAATTGTGTTTCATGTGAAGCTTCTGTTTCCAAATATAATTTTCTGTCTTCAAATATAATTTCTTTTACTTTAAATCGAGATATTTTGTTTTCAAACAAATGTCTCATGTGAAGTTTCTATGTTCAAATATAATTTTTCCTTTAAATTGAGTTATTTTGTCCTCAAACAAATGTGTCTCATGTGAAACTTCTATTTTCAAATATATTTTTTTTTTACTTTAAATTGAGTTATTTTGTTTTCAAACAAATGCGTTTCATGTGAAGCTTCTGTTTTCAAATACATATATATTTTTACTTTAAACTGAGTTATTTTGTTTTCATACAAATATGTTTCACGTGAAGCTTCTGTTTTCAAATATAATTTTTTTTTAATTTAAATTGAGTTATTTTGCTTTCAAACAAATGTGTTTCGTGTGAATCTTCTGTGTTTAAATATATATATTTTTTTACTTTAAATTGAGATATTTTGTTTTCAAACAAATGTCTCATGTGACGTTTCTACTTTCAAATGTATTCTTTTTACTTTAAATTGAGTTATTTTGTTTTCAAATATATATTTTTTGTATATATATTTTGTTTTCAAATATATATTTTTTACTTTAAACTGAGTGACTCTATATGTTTCATTTGAAGTTTCCACTTTAAAATATTAATTAATAAATATTGTTTTTTAATTATTTAAACAGAGTTACTTTTTCAAATAAATATGTTTTCTACCTTATAGTATTAATTATTAAAGATAATTGCTTTTCTTCTTAAAACAATGTTATTTGGTCTTTCAAATGTGTTTCATGTGAAGCTCCTACTTAAAAATGCTGATTAATAAAAGTTGTTTTTCTTTAAAGTTGAAACTGAGTTACGTTGTCTTTCAAATAAATGTGTTTCATATGAATCTGCTACGGTTCGTTAAAATATTAATTAACAAAAATTAATTGCGTTTTTTCTTTAAAAGCTTTTTAGTTTGTCTATTATTGGTTAATTTACTATAAAATTGTGAATTTTTTAATGTGGTCGTTGCACTGAAAAGTTTGCGCACCCTGTGTGGCACAAGGTAGAACATGACTTGAGTCTGTGTGATGCAACCTGATTATTTCAATCAACAGCCAAACATGTTTAACAAACCAGCCTTTTATTTCTTACTTGATCGCAATCCCGGTTCACACTCCACCCATGTCTATTGAACAGGTGAAGAGGTTCATCCCTTGGTCCCTGTTCAGGATGTGGTTTCCAGTTTTCTCTTTTCCAATCTTTTCACTCCTTTATTTATTTTTTTTTTTCAATTGCAATAGATAGATCTATCTATCGCCCGGTTCACACTCCACACACGTCTATTGAACAGGTGAAGAGGCTCATCCCTTGTTCCCTGTTTAAGATGTGGTTTCCGGCTTTCTCTTTTCCAATCTTTTCACTTTTTTCTTTTTTTTTTTTCAATTAGTGTAGATAGACTAAACTATCGCTCGGTTCACACTCCACCCACGTCTATTGAACAGGTGAAGAGGCTCATCCCTTGTTCCCTGTTTAAGATGTGGTTTACGGCTTTCTCTTTTCCAATCTTTTCACTTTTCTTCTTTTTTTTTTTTCAATTCGTGTAGATAGACTAAACAATCGCCCGGTTCACACTCCACCCACGCCTATTGAACAGGTGAAGAGGCTCATCCCTTGTTCCCTGTTTAGGATGTGGTTTCCGTCTTTCTCTTTTCCAATCTTTTCACTCTTACGTAGCCCCCTGCGCATCAGTGGCGTTACCGCCTTGCTCGGGGTGATACGATTAAGAAAAAAATAAATAAATATTATATCCCTATTGCTCTATTAATTAATAATTAATATCTAAATCTAAACTTATTTATAAATGGAACTTTGTCTGTGTGTGTATGTGTGTCTGTGTGTCTGTGTCTGTGTGTGTGTGTCGGTTATTTATAGACTCCGAAACGGCTGAACCGATTTTCTTGAAAATTTACACAGTTGTACTATAAGCATCTACGAGTGTTCTTAATTAGGTTTTGTGTCGAGGTACACTCGATAGATATCGAAAATCGATAATCGAAAAAATCTTGTTATATAAGGAGTGGTCCGATTTTAATCAACTTTGATACACTCATAGACAAAGACATAAGAAACGATATTCAGAAGTTTCAAGGTTGCAGTTCTTACAATAGTGCAGAAAATCGATAATATATATATATATATAAGGCAAGATGTTTGTGTGTGTGTCTGTTTATCTGTGTGTGCCTGTATGTCTGTATTTTTTTCAGCCCTCTTATTTTAGTTTTTGCTTCGGGTTTGTCTCTAAGTAGGCATAATTGTAGTTCTTAGTCTCAGCCATGATACCATTTACTCAGAGGACTTATTTAGCCTTCAAAATTCAGTTTACTACGAAAAAAACTTATTTGATATCGATAACAGGAAATCAAAATTTGACTTACATCCATTCATTTTTCTTTCAGTGCACGGTTTCGCTTTGACTGGGAACAACTATTGCTTTTAGTCTTTCGTGCCAACGTCCAAAGAGTCTGAGCTCCAGGACCATGGATTAGTTTTCAAGCTTTCATTACACCCGAGCAACGCCGGTCTTTACTGCTAGTTTAAAATAAACAAAATAATTGGCTTTAAAGAAAAAATACAATTAATTTTTATTAATTAATATTTTGATGAATTTGATAACACCGCTCTCGAGAGTAAATTATTTTCTACTGAAGAGAATTTTGTGATTTGCTTGAAGCATTGTGCATATTAGGTGTATAGGTAGGTTTTGAAGGCTATCACAATGCGTTTAGCAAAATAAAGGAAGGTAAAGAAGGTATTACCTGTTTATTATTCATTACTATTTCGAGGTCAAACTCTCATCTTCAGAATGATAGGAGAGCTTGTTTCCACGTCATCAATTTTGTATATGATAAGCATGGTATTTTGTAGGTTGAAATTGCGATCGAATTTGTTTCTTTGCATGACCAGTAAGCTTGTTAAAATGTTATTTGTGAGTCCTCTACTGTGTTCATAGATAGGTATTTTTTAAAATTTCTTCAGGTTTCACCAATGTACTGTGATGGGCAGCCTTAGCAACTTATTTTATGCATGACTGCCTTCGATTTATTGTTTTGGTTATAATTCGTTTTTTATTTATAATTCGAAAATAAAACACCTAAGGTCAAATGGAATATTCTCAAAAAAGCAAGAACAGCAAAATCTATAAAAGAACCATGCTTTCTTTGCCTTCAAGAAAAAATAGAGATCCTTAAATATATAAATAGTAACAAGCTCTTAAATCAGAGACACGAAACCACAGTAAACTGCAAGCACAATAGGGACCTAACCCTACAATCATGCTAAGACATACTAAGAGTTTGATTAGATATTCTTATTATAAAAGATAAAAAAGGCTATAGAAAAAATCGATCCAATAAATTCTTAAAGGAAATTCCAATACTCACAAAAACATCTAAATAAATAAAACGTAAAATTAAAGAAATAAAAAATCTCCCAAGCTATCACTAAAGCCTACACCAATAACCTTACTTAACACAATAACCTTACTTAAATACAAAAATATTCCGTACTGGAAAAATCAAAATTAAACAAATGGCTCCCAAACTCGAAAAAGAATCAAAATTCATATATTCAAAATTAAGATTAAATATACTACTTCTGAATAATTATATCATACACAAAAATAAACTGTAAGCACACGTAAGATCTAACCCTACAATCACACAAAAAATACTTGAAATTTGAATAGATATTTTTATTATAAAAGATAAAAAATGCTATAATGAATCCTTAAAGTAAGATTTAATGCCCGCAAAAATATCTAAATAAATAAAATATATAAAAAAATTAAAAGAAATAAATAGGATTCCAAACGGTAATTTATAGAAAAAAGAATATAAAAAATTAAAAGAAAAAACCGATCCTCTAAACTTAAAATTAAGATTAAACATACAACTTTATAGAAAAACTGATAAAATGCAAATTTGCATTTACTTCCTAAAAAATACAATTTTAGATTTCTTTAAATAACTTTGCCTAAATACAATAATACTCCAAACTTGAATATAAAATTTTTAAAAAATACATTAAAAAAAGCTCTATAAAAAAAAAAAATTCCATACCGAAAAAATCAAAATTGGAAAGAAAAAACACCCCACCCCTATCACGTCTATCTAAGAAACCCCAAAGTGAAAACCTAGCCACAGGATCAAAGTAAATACATGAATTAGGTCCGCTAACAACAGTGAATTAAACGATAGCCAACCATAAAACTGACCAAAAGATATATCCGACCGATAAAACGTACATTCCAACAGATAATACCATTAATCAACAATTTCACACTTACACACCAGGTTCTTCAAAAGTCTAACGGTCAAAACGAAAGACACATTCACTTAATTACCAATAACCCCAACCAACCCCCACGACAACAACGAACCAAATATAAACAGAGAATGATTCCAAACTCTTACTCTTTAGTGCTCCCGATGATGAGTCCAAACAGGGAAACAACCATATGATTGTAGAGAAGAGGACATATATAGAAAAAAATTATGTACATGTTCTAAAACATAATTTATAAAATATATATATATATATAAGAAAGAGATACCTCTTAGGTTCATACAACCATGGATGAAAACGTCATAATTCGTTTGATTTTAAACAATGCGCGTTCATAAATTCCCTGTCGCGTGAACGTTCAAATAAAACACGGTTACAAGAGCGTTCTTATAAAGAAAAACGGTAAAAGGTAAAATCAGTTTTTAAAAATCGCCTGAAGACACCACTCATGGTAGAACCCTGGGTAGCGAAATAACTCGTTTCAAAATGGAATATATATATATATATATATATATATATATATATATATATATATATATATATATCCTTAAAAAGAGTAGACGTCATTTTGTTTTCCCAAACCCGAGGAACCTTTCAGCCAACACTTGTCAAGGGTTTCGTTGGCACAAAATTACAAAGGGGTAAAGAAGAGGACAAGACCAAAAAGGGAATACTTTTTTTTAACATTTTTTCTTATTTTTTCAATTTTTTTTATTTTTATTTTTTTAATTTTTTTTTAATTTTTTTAATTTTTTTTATTTTTTATTTCACTCTTATGGAATTATATATGTTTACAGCCCCCTCACATTTTAATATTTTTCAATAAATTTATTTTTAAACGAATTCCATCTTCTCCCAGTATTGCAAGTATTCCCCTTTTGGGTCTTGTCCTCTTCTTTACCCCTTTATAATTTTGTGCCAACGAAACCCTTGACAAGTGTTGGCTGAAAGGTTCCTCGGGTTTGGGAAAACAAAATGACGTCTACTCTTTTTAAGGATATCTGTTATTTCTGTGGGTACAAATCTTTATTTATATATATATATATATATATATATATATATATATATATATATAAATGGAATATACACACACACACACACACATATATATATATATATATATATATATATATATTATTTAATTAGTTTTTGGTTTTAATAACATTAGACCAGTACACAGTTGTATTAAAAAGTGTTCATTACAAATATATTGTCGCACTTTTGAATATTCTTCATTTGTAGACAAGATGCTCTCGTCCGTTGCCTGAGCCCCCCCCCCTCACCTGGTATTTTTTTTTATATATAATCATATCGCCTCAAGCAAGGCATTTTACTCTCACTGTTTTGCAGGGGGTTACACAGGAAGAAAGTTATCAGAAAGAGTGACAGGTTATAGGGGTAAGAGAAAGATGAGAATACTGATGAGAGTGGAGTGGACGGAGAAAGAAGCATGAGAGAAGGATGACTGTCGCCATAAAGTGAGGGTCCAATTTATATATTGATTGTAATGTAGAATCGATCTCCCTCTTTATGTCCACATGATAATAGTATGGAATTTTTTAAATATTTTTTATAATCATATCGCCCCAAGCAAGGCATTTTACTACCACTGTTTTACAGGGGGTTACATAGGAGGAAAGTTATGAGAAAGTGTGACAGGTTATAGGGGGTGTCAGGAAGTGGGTAAGAGAAGGATGAGAATACTGATGAGAGTGGATTGGACGGAGAAAGAAGCATGAGAGAGAGAGGATGCAGGTTAGTGAGATAGGAGATGACTATTGACTTTACATTTAAATTTTTGGAGATTATAGCTGTCGGGAAAGCAAGTAAATGGAAGGGAATTCCACAGGCGGGAAGTGCGAGAAAAGAAGCTATTGGAGTAGAATTTGCATTTACATTTTATTGCTTTCAAAGTAAAAGAGTGGGACCTAGTTGCTAATCTTGTGGCTCGAGTTAGTAAAAGTATTTGTAGAAAAGACAGAGGGAAGCCACTCTGAGCCGGTGAGAAAGTGACTGTATCTGAACTGCCAGATCCGGGTCTATTACATTACAGATTCTTCGTTGGATTTTGGCATGACACCTGGGTGGATAGCAGGATAGTATAGTTTAAAAACAGTACTCACCGCTATTTACGGATTGTTCTTCGGCAGTGAACTGAACATTCTTAACTACTGGCGGACTGAAATTTGGCGTTCTGGCGTACTGGCGTACCAAAAAAGTATTACTGCTGTTTAATTAATAAATAACCGGAATCCCTACTCAGTTACGAGTACCCACGACAAAAAATTACGTTTAAACTTAAAGTAATAAACACTAAACATAAAAAAAATAGATGTATCATGATGTCAGTAGGTAAAAAGAAATGTAACTTGTAATTAATTATTTATTGTTTTTTTTAATATTTGTTTAAATTAATTAATCCTTTTTTTCTTCTTACTATTATTATTTAAATACTGTAAGTGTAATTTTAATTTTCTCATAAGCAAATCAAATATTTATTTAACAATAGATAATTTTTAATTCTTTCTTTGAGTATTTTTAAATTAGGCAAGAAAGTAACTTAAATATTATCTTTTCTCTCAATATTAAATTATTTCAATTTTGTAAAAATTTTTAATAGAAAAATTTTAACAAGTAATTATTTTTAAATTCGCGCTTTTTTCTTATGACTGACATTCCACCCCTTCCAATCCACACAGGTCAGTTTTAAAATGGTGGGTATAGGGTTTAAGAAGGATGGTTCTCCTACACGCTAAAATATGCTTTCTCTACCGTACGCTGATAGCTTAGGGGTAGAATATCCGGCTGATATCAAATCGGTCAGGTTTTAATACCGGCTGGCAACAATCGGCTGTTTAACCGCACGGATGTACTGTGAAAACAGAACTGTATGCAGATGACTATATATATATATATATATATATATATATATATTAGTCGTATTTTTTTTCAAGTCTCTTTTGCATCGTCATCAGAAAGGACGGAAGAACTCTCAAAGAGTTTCTAACATGGTATCCCCAGCATCCTTCTGTAGAACCACTTTTTGTTTTTCTTTTTCAAGTCTCTCCGTCATCTTCAGCAAAAAGAACGGAAGAACTCTCAAGGTGTTTCTCACATGGTATCCTCAGCATCCTTCTGTAGAACTACTTTTTTTATGTCGCTTTTTCATCTTCATCAAAAAGGACGGAAGAACTCAGAAGGAGTTTCTTACATAGTATCCTCAGCATCCTTCTGTAGAACCAGTTTTTTTTTCAAGTCTCTCCTTCATCTTCATTAAAAAGAACGGAAGATCTCTCTAGGAGTTTCTCACATTGTATCCTCAGCATCCTTCTGTAGAACCACTTTTTGATTCTTTTTTTCAAGTCACTCCTTCATCGTCATTAAAAAGAACAGAAGAACTATCAAGGTGTTTCTCACATTGTATCCACAGCATCCTTCTGCAGAACCACTTTTTGATTTGTTTTTTTTCTATCAAGGTGTTTCTCACATTGTATCCTCAGCATCCTTCTGTAGAACCACTTTTTGATTTGTTTTTGTTTTTTCAAGTCTCTCCTTCATCGTCATTAAAAAGAACGGAAGAACTCTCAACGTGTTTCTCACATGCTATTCTCAGCATCCTTCTGTAGACCCACTTTTTTTTCAAGTCTCTCCTTCATCTTCATCAAAAAGGACTAAATTACTCTGAAGTAGTAAACTGCCAGCTAATTAAATCACTGGGGAGAAGGCAACGGGAAACCACTCCACTATTCCCATGGTAAACCGTATCAGATTCTAGCAGGAATTAAAAGCTGAACCATCGATGCTCTGATTTAAAAAAAACAAGTCGAAGAATATCGTTGCTCGAAATCCAGTCGCAGCTATCATTCACGTGTTCGTGTTGTTGCTTGTCATTTATTTCTGCCTTGCTTGTAAATCGAAAGTTATGATAACGGAAGTATATAACAGAAGAAGCCCTCCCAAGATTAGATGCTAAAGATTTTTCAGTGTTTAGCATCCATAATAAAACGCTGCGCTAAGCTCGAAATGATCAATCAGTCGCGTTCGAGTTGATTGATTTTTCTTTGCTGACGCTTGCCTGACACAGCCAGACAAACTTGCATTAAACCTCTAAAAAGGTTATTTTAAAAAGAAACATTAATTCCTTCTTCTTCTTCTTCTTCTTCTTCTTCTTCTTCTTCTTCTTCTTCTTCTTCTTCTTCTTCTTCTTCTTCTTCTTCTTCTTCTTCTTCTTCTTCTTCTTCTTCTTCTTCTTCTTCTTCTTCTTCTTCTTCTTCTTCTTCTTCTTCTTCTTCTTCTTCTTCTTCTTCTTCTTCTTCTTCTTCTTCTTCTTCTTCTTCTTCTTCTTCTTCTTCTTCTTCTTCTTCTTCTTCTTCTTCTTCTTCTTCTTCTTCTTCTTCTTCTTCTTCTTCTTCTTCTTCTTCTTCTTCTTCTTCTTCTTCTTCTTCTTCTTCTTCTTCTTCTTCTTCTTCTTCTTCTTCTTCTTCTTCTTCTTCTTCTTCTTCTTCTTCTTCTTCTTCTTCTTCTTCTTCTTCTTCTTCTTCTTCTTCTTCTTCTTCTTCTTCTTCTTCTTCTTCTTCTTCTTCTTCTTCTTCTTCTTCTTCTTCTTCTTCTTCTTCCTTCTTCTTCTTCTTCTTCTTCTTCTTCTTCTTCTTCTTCTTCTTCTTCTTCTTCTTCTTCTTCTTCTTCTTCTTCTTCTTCTTCTTCTTCTTCTTCTTCTTCTTCTTCTTCTTCTTCTTCTTCTTCTTCTTCTTCTTCTTCTTCTTCTTCTTCTTCTTCTTCTTCCTTCTTCTTCTTCTTCTTCTTCTTCTTCTTCTTCTTCTTCTTCCTTCTTCTTCTTCTTCTTCTTTGTGCCTTGTCCTTTCAGATCGTAACCGATCACGGCCTTCCACGTCTTCCTATCCCTGGTGGCTCTTAGCACCCTTTCACCTCGTTCAGTCATCCACCTGCTCAGTCCCTTCAACTATGGATAAATTTTCTTTTTAACTCCCGACGCTTTTCCCCTTCAAATTTATCCAAAACAGCATTATCTCTGTGCAAATGTCTATGCTGAACTCAAATAAACTATTAGTTATTGAAGAAACTTTTTTTTTAATCATATCACCCCGAGCAAGGCGGTAACGCCACTGATGTGCAGGGGGCTACGTAAGAGAGAAAAGATTGGAAAAGAGAAAGCCAGAAACCACATCCTAAACAGGGAACAAGGGATGAGCCTCTTCACCTGTTCAATAGAAGTGGGTGGAGTGTGACTGATCTATGACACTGTCAGCTCTCTGCCTTCAGGTAGAGGGCGCTCTCTGCTTCCGAGCAGAGAGCATAAACCGCCGAAAGGTAGAACCACGACTGGGGAAAAATAGACAGAGATTTTTTGGCCCGGCTATATGGCCGGGAATACCAACTATAAAATGACCATGTGTCACATCTGGCCTTGCGTGGGATGGCTAGTAAATACAGAAGTGGGTGGAGTGTGAACTGGGCGATAGTTTAGTCTATCTACTTCAATTGCTTACCTTTTTTATCTAAATGTCCATAAAAAAACGAACTATATCTCGCACTTTTTCTCTCCCGTAACTCTCACGAAGTCATGTAATTAACTGCAAAATGACGTGATCTGCAAAGTGATCGAATTTTTGTCGATTTTCTTCATTTACTGATACTTCCGGCGATGTACTTCCGGGAATTAAAGTAATGCGATATTGTATTTCTACGCTCATTGCTCTTAAAACAGGAAGTAGATCGCCGGAAGTTTCAGTAAAGGAAGAAAAACAACCAAAATTCGACCAAAATTGCTGCCTACGTAGAACGTCATTCTGCAGTTAATTACATGACTTCGTGAGAGTTACGGGAGAGAAAAAGTGCGAGATATAGTTCGTTTTATTTTATGGACTTTCAAAGCAAAAAAGGTAAGTTTCTTCAATAACTAATTGTTGATTTGAGTTCAGCATATACATTTGCACAGAAATAATGCTATTTTGGATAAATTTGAAGGGGGAAAAGCCGTTGGTACCTAAAACGAAAATTTACCCAAATATGTTATCCGCTGCTTTCCTCTGTTTTAGTATCAGATTCTCCAAGCCCTCCTTCCTCATTGCATGTCCCAGGAACGTCATTTCTCTCTTCCTGATGCTCAATATTAATTTCCTTTTCGTTTCCATCCTTTCCAAAAACCTCATCATTGCTCACATGCTCGGTGCACGATATCCGAAGCATCCTTTAATATATTGAACGTGTCTTTTGGCATGAACGTTTTCTTTTAGCGAGCTTTATTTTTTTTTTTTTATTTCTCTTTTCTTTCTAATATTCTTTCTAATAATTGTGTAATTGATGACATTTGAAGTCTTACCCATATATATTTTTTGTCTTTCTCATCCATTCCGTCCAATATACAGTGGAATACATTTTCACACCAATGGCCGAAAACTCTTTTCTTTGAAGCTCTAAGGGTGATTCTAGCCACAGCAAAGCTCTTCATCAAAGCTCTGATTGGCTTCCAGAAACCTATAATGGATAACACCAATTGCAGATCACCAGACATTCACTATAAACTTTTGCTGATGCATTTTTGGCTTTGAGAAATGTTTGGGAGATTCATCACGATCAAGCCATTGACCTGATCGTTTACGGTTATCATAAGGGTCCACTTTTCATCACAAGTGACTATTCGATCAAGAAAGAGAGAGTATCGAGCACAATTCAAAACGCTTAAGTTTTTGATTAAAGAACATGAAGAACTCATTTATCGAGTTTTTCACCTTGTCAATACTCTGTAAATGGCGTGAGAGCGTTGCAGTGATGACACCAAGCATCTAAGACATTTCTGTGACACTATTACAATGTTCGTTGTGAAAGCTACATGATCTTCCTCTACCTTCTTCATCACCAGTACGGAATTTCTAGAACCACCTTTCTGTTTGATCCCTTAAGAAACCATCCCCTTATACTCTGTTGATATTGGCAGAAGTTTGGAAGGCACTGTGTCCAAGTGTGAACTCATGCAAGAAAAGTAAACGAATGTTTTGTGATGTTCATAAGGAAGGGTTTCTATGTTTCAAGAATATTTCTGTCTGAAAATAAGTTAAAAGTTATTAAAGAACACACATTAATTAAGATGTATACCAAAATTCACCTACTATATACCGTGAATACTGTTAAAATGGCTTCTCAAAATCGAACACTTCGAGCGGTCATTATTTTTGTAACAATCTAATACATATGAACAGACTGAGATAGATAGATAGATAGATAGATAGATAGATAGATAGATAGATAGATAGATAGATAGATTATGAAGTGACTGAGATAGATAGATAGATAGATAGATAGATAGATAGATAGATAGATAGATAGATTATGAAGTGACTGAGATAGATAGATAGATAGATAGATAGATAGATAGATAGATAGATAGATAGATAGATAGATAGATTATGAAGTGACTGAGATAGATAGATAGATAGATAGATAGATAGATAGATAGATAGATAGATAGATTATGAAGTGACTGAGATAGATAGATAGATAGATAGATAGATAGATAGTAGATAGATAGATAGATATGAACAGACTGATAGATAGATAGATAGATAGATAGATAGATAGATAGATAGATAGATAGATAGATTATGAAGTGACTGAGATAGATAGATAGATAGATAGATAGATAGATAGATTATGAAGTGACTGAGATAGATAGATAGATAGATAGATAGATAGATAGATAGATAGATAGATAGATTATGAAGTGACTGAGATAGATAGATAGATAGATAGATAGATAGATAGATAGATAGATATGAACAGACTGATATAGATAGATAGATAGATAGATAGATAGATAGATAGATAGATAGATAGATAGATTATGAAGTGACTGAGATAGATAGATAGATAGATAGATAGATAGATAGATAGATATGAACAGACTGATAGATAGATAGATAGATAGATAGATAGATAGATAGATAGATAGATAGATAGATAGATAGATAGATTATGAAATGACTGAGGTAGATAGATAGATAGATAGATATGAACAGAATGAGATAGATAGATAGATAGATAGATAGATAGATAGATAGATAGATAGATAGATAGATAGATAGATAGATAGATAAATAGATAGATAGATAATGAACAGACCGAGATAGATAGATAGATAGATAGATAGATAGATAGATAGATAGATAGATAGATAGATAGATAGATAATGAACTGAGCGAGCTAGATAGATAGATAGATAGATAGATAGATAGATAGATAGATAGATAGATAGATAGATAGATAGATAGATTATGAAGTGACTGAGATAGATAGATAGATAGATAGATAGATAGATAGATAGATAGATAGATAGATAGAAATAGAATGATAGATAGATAGATAGATAGATAGATAGATAGATAGATAGATAGATAGATAGATAGACAGAAGTGACTGGATAGATAGATAGATAGATAGATAGATAGATAGATAGATAGATAGATAGATATGAACAGACTGGATATAGATAGATAGATAGATAGATAGATAGATAGATAGATAGATAGATTATGAAGAGATAGATAGATAGATAGATAGATAGATAGATAGATATGAACAAACTGATAGATAGATAGATAGATAGATAGATAGATAGATAGATAGATAGATAGATAGATAGATAGATTATGAAATGACTGAGGTAGATAGATAGATAGATAGATATGAACAGAATGAGATAGATAGATAGATAGATAGATAGATAGATAGATAGATAGATATGAACAGAATGAGATAGATAGATAGATAGATAGATAGATAGATAGATTATGAAGTGACTGAGATAGATAGATAGATAGATAGATAGATAGATAGATAGATAGATAGATAGATTATGAAGTGACTGAGATAGATAGATAGATAGATAGATAGATAGATATGAACAGACGGATATAGATAGATAGATAGATAGATAGATAGATAGATAGATAGATAGATAGATAGATTATGAAATGACTGAGGTAGATAGATAGATAGATATGAATGAATGAGATAGATAGATAGATAGATAGATAGATATAGATAGATATGAACAGAATGAGATAGATAGATAGATAGATAGATAGATAGATAGATAAATAGATAGATAGATAATGAACAGACTGAGATAGATAGATAGATAGATAGATAGATAGATAGATAGATAGATAGATAATGAACTGAGCGAGCGAGATGATAGATAGATAGATAGATAGATAGATAGATAGATAGATAGATTATGAAGTGACTGAGATAGATAGATAGATAGATAGATAGATAGATAGATAGATAGA
>JBBBDQ010001753.1:1462500-1480000 GCA_037127315.1 Ascarosepion bandense
AAAATAATATCAAGGAAAAATTATATAAAAAAAAAATAAACTAATATATCAGTAAAAGATAATATCTGGAAAAACATAGATAAAGAAGATAACAAGATAAAATAATATCAGGAAAAATAGTATATATCAGAGAAAAAATAATATCAGGGAAAAATAATATCAGAAAAAAATAATATCTGAAGAAAATAACCTAATATATCGGCAGAAAATAATTTCAGGAATAATAACCTAATATATCAGCAAAAAAAATAATATCTGAAAAAACAATATCAAGATAAAATAATATCAGGAGAAAATAATATATATCAGGGAAAAAATAATATCAGGGAAAAATAATATCAGGGAAAAAATAATATCAGAAAAAAATAACCTAATATATCAGCAAAAAATAATATCAAGAAAAATAACCTAATATCTCAGCTAAAAAATAATATCTGGAAAAAACAATATCAGAAAAAATAACCTAATATATCAGTAAAAAATAATATGAGGAGAAATAACTTAATATTAGCAAGATATAATACTAGGAAAACTAATATCATGATGAAATAATAACAAAAGAAAAATATACAATACCTCAGGGAAAAATAATATTTGGGAAAAAACGAAATAATACATCAAGTAAAAATAATATCGGAAAAAAATATTATCAGGAATTAAATAATATTAAATTAAATAATATCAAGAAAATTATATTGGGATGAAATAATATAATACACGAGGAAAAACTAATATCAAGAAAAAGATAATATAAAGAAAAATTATATCAGGAAAAATAGTTAATATGTGGTGATACCGAGCAAAAGCGAGGGACCGGATGTTTGCTCTACAACGACCAGAAAGCAAATGACCAAAATTCGTCGCTGCGCATCCGGGTTCGCGCAGATGTTCCGGTTGAAAAATAAAAATTAATCAAATATTAAATTTCCATTTCGCGAACCTACGCAAATTTTATTTATAAGCCCAGAATCAAATACAAGTGTGAAATCCCAGACGAGCTGATGTGATCCAAAAAGCAGATATAAAAAGCGGAGACACAAAGCAATGTCAGACAGACCGACGGTGACAGGCAAGAGTAATTAATATCTCCTTTGACCAAGACAAGTGGCTACTATGCTCGTCCCTTCACCTCTCTTTCCTTCTTCCCTGTCTCAAAACTACTTACTGACCTAAGGAGCGACTACATCAAAGACATTTCTTACTCACAGTGCTCCCCATATTCCTAAGCATTGATTCTTTTTCAGCTTTTTATTTGCCATGAACATTTTAACCTCCGTTGGACCTATATTCAAGTGTTATTTTAATTGTAAAAACATTAATTGATATGTGTATATATAAAAATGTTATTTTTCAACTCAATTTGCTTTTCTTGATTTTATAATCATTTTATGACTTATAGTGGGCTATCTACCACAAGGCCAAATTCCGTTAACCTGCAACAGTATACAATTACCCTTCACTAGAACGGACTCTCACTACAACTAGAAAAGGAATAGATAAGCAGCCCACTTTAAATATATATATATATATCAGGAAACAAATGAAAAATAATATATCAGGAAAATAAATAAATTCAGGAAAAAATAATATAATTAAAAACGATAATATAAAAATAATATAATTAAAAAAAAATATAATTAAAAAAAAATAATATAATTAAAAAAAAATAATATAATTAAAAATATTATAATTAATATATAATTAAAAAACGCAGCAGTAGTTGTAGAACAGAGTTTATTCGAAATGTCAAGAAATGAGGGATTAGTGACTGAAATATTATTTATATTTTCAGTCTTTGGGGAATTCTGACAATATGGGCCGAAGCATGGCCGTATCTGACTACCGGGCACACCGGGCAGGGGTCCGGGCCGATCCTTGCAATCATAGTGAACATCCGGGCAAGGAAAAATGAAAAATGTCTTCGTCAGAAATCAAACTAAGAAAGAAAGAAAGAAAGAAAGAAAGAAAGAAAGAAAGAAAGAAAAACGAAGAAAATACCCGAATGAACGCAGTAAAAATCTGTTTTGTTTTTTGTTTTTTTGTTTTTTTTTAATCATCTCACCCCAAGCAAGGCATTCCACTGCCACTATTGCGCATGGGGCTACATAGGGGAAGGTAAAGAAAAGGAGTGGTTAGACATAGGGAATGTCAGGAGGAAGGTGACAGATGAGTAAGGATACCGAGGATGAGGGTTGGGCAGATGGGAAGAGTGCTTGATAGAATGGGAGCAGGTTAGTGTGTTAGGAGGTGTCTATTGACCTTACATTTAAACTCCTGGAGATTGTAGCCGTCGGGGAAGCAATCGTGTGGAAGAGAGTTTGTTTATTTATTAATTTTGGGAGAAAAGACTGGTTATACTCAGAAAGTCCGAACCCGATTTCCTGCTTTCGTTCACGTTCTGTGCCTAATTTCCATTGGAATAGCCGAAAAAATCCGCAAAAATCATAGTTTCTGGAAACGGATGACATCATCATATTGTCAACGAATAAATCCGGGCAATTTTCTCTGTGCCCGGTGTTTTTTTTTAGCAGCAGCTACGGCCCTGGGCCGAAGCACGCCATTGATTGAAAGGGAGAGTGGTCTTTTGACCACAGACAGGAGGATGTAAAGATGATGTTCCTGAATGTATGGTCACATTGATGGGAAAGTTGATATGTGTGCTTAATGATATGCAAACCATTAGGTTCAGTCATGAATTATTCCTGTTTTTGTTTAGCAGCTTCGTTATAATTCTTCGTTTTAATAAAGTAAAATCAAATTTTATTCACTGATATATTGTCGACATCACCATGAATAGGAATTCACTGGAGGAAGTAACCAGATTTCAATATATCGGAGCAATTTTGTCTAAAGATTCTACCTTTAACCACCAAAAGAAACTTCGGCGGACCTGAAGGAGACTACCACCACCTTTAAATTTGTTGTTTTTCTTTTCTTTTCTTTTTTTCAGCGCAGTCTTATCGATTATTACATAAAGTTTCTGATTATAAAATATAATCATCAAAAATATTATTTAAAAAGTTTAGTGGGGCTCAGTTTCTCATACAACGTTATAGTAAATCGATCCTCCATTTTGGAACCACCCGCATTGTTTTTTTTTTGTTTTTTGTTTTTTGTTTTTGTTTTTTTTTAGGACGAGTTATTGCTCTTGTTTTTGTCTTTTTCAAGTTTTCTGTAGTTCTTACGATGGCATCTTCTTCAGAAACTCCAAGAATGGCTTTATTCAATAATTTCGCAAAGGATTTAGTTGTCCAATATGCGCAAGCAAAAAAGTTAATTGCACAGGATCGATTTACTATAATGTTGTATGAAAAACTGAGCCGCCCCCCCCCCCCACTCCAAAAAAATTGTTTAAATGTTGAAATATTTCATTTTTTTTTTTTTTTTTTTTTGTCAGTCGAAAAGTTTAGGGTGTGATTAATAAGACTGCATTAAAAATAGTAAACAAAAAAACAAAAAAAAGAAAAAACAAATTTAAAGGTGGTGGTAGTCTCCTTCAGGTCCACCGAAATTTTTTTATTTGCCATTAAAATGGAAGGCGGTAATCTCCTAGAAAACAACACATCGGCCTTAATCCCTCAAAGGATCTCGGAATGACGACGTCACATTCATAGCTGAATCTACTGCTAGGAATGTTGGATCATTGTGCCGGGCCGGGAAGTTTTTCTTGTCAGAATCTATTTTGCACATTTATAAATCTACCATTCGTCCGAATACTGTTGTCATGTCTGATCACAATTCAGCTGTTAGACATAAACTTGTTCACTTAGTGTTTTGCTGCTTTGTGCAATGGATATCGGCTTGGAATGAGAAATCGTGGAGCCGAGTTCGAATTCCAGTCAAATTCGATATATTTTTATAATCATATCGACTCAAGCAAGGCCTCTGGTGCGCAGGGGTTTACATAGGAGGAAAGTTATCAGAAAGAGTGACAGGTTATAGGGGGTGGCAGGAAGTGGGTAAGAGAAGGATGAGAATACTGATGAGAGTGGTGTGGATGGAGAACGGAGCATGAGAGAGAGGATGCAGGTTAGTGAGATAGGAGATGACTATTGACTTTACATTTAAATTCTTGGAGATTGTAGCTGTCGGGTGGGACCTAGTAGCTAATCCATCAACTTACGCACAAATACCCTTGGGAAGGGTTTTAATCCATCTCATCTCCCACTAGCTATGAGTTAAAGAGCAGGACAGATTAGGTTCTACAAACTTCGTTAGCAACAGGTCTGCCACAGAAAAGAATGGCAACTGCCAGAAAACCTTCTAAAATTAAAAAAAAAATCATCTATCTAAACTTATAAATGGAACTTTGTCTGTGTGTGTGTGTTTGTGTGTGTGTGTGTGTGTGCGTCCATTACCTATAGACTCCGAAACGGCTGTTACACAGTTGTACTATAAAGCGTCTGCGAGTGTTCTTAGCTAGGTTTTGTGTCGAGGTAACCCCGATAAATATCGAAAATCGATAATCGTAAAAATCGGGTTATAGAAGGAGTGGTCCGATTTTAATCAAATTTGATACACTCATAGACAAAGACATAAGAAACGATATTCAGAAGTTTCAAGGTTGCAATTCTATCCTTGGATGATTTATTTGACTCCGATATTGGAAATCGATACCCCCATATCCTACCGGGTCTGATCAAAATCAGTTTTTCAGCCCTTTTATTTTAGTTTATGCTTCGGGTTTGGCTCTAAGTAGGTATATTGTAGTTCTTAGTCTCAACCATGATACCATTTACTCAGAGGACTTATTTAGCCTTCAAAATTCAGTTTACTACGAAAAAAACTTATTTGATATCGATACCAGGAAATCAAAATTTGACTTACATCCATTCATTTTTCTGTCAGTCTACGGTTTTGCTTTAACTGGAAACAACTATTGCTTTTTAGTCTTTCGTGCCAACGTCCAAAGAGTCTGAGCTCCAGGTCCATGGATTAGTTTTAAAGCTTTCATTACACCCGAGCAACGTCGGGCTATATATATATATATATCAAAGGCTAATGATTAGCATACTTCTAGCATATCATTATTAATGAGTGCCATATACTTGTGGCTTGTACCTAGACTATTGTAAGTTAAACTTTATTTTAAAATGTTTTATGTCAGGTAATGATACAGTGTATGTGGTGAACATGACGGTTTTCTAAGCATAGCTTAGATGTAACACAAGGTCAAGAATATAGAACAGCTACTGCCAGATTTAATTTATAACACGACTAGCAGTATAGCCCGGCGTTGCTCGGGTGTAATGAAAGCATTAAAACTAATCTATGGTCCTGGAGCTCAGACTCTTTGGACGTTGGCACGAAAGACTAAAAAGCAATAATTGTTTTCAGTTAAAGTGAAACCGTAGACTGAAAGAAAACTGAATGGATGTAAGTCAAATTTTGATTTCCTGGTATCGATATCAAATAATATTTTTCGTCGTAAACTGAATTTTGAAGGCTAAATAAGTCCTCTGAGTAAATGGTTCCATGGTCAATACTAAGAACTACAATTATACCTACTTAGAGCCAAACCCGAAGCAAAAACTAAAATAAAAGGGCTGAAAAAAAAATACAGACAGACACACAAACATCTTGCCTTTATATATATATATTTACTATCTCTCTTCTGCAATATTGTAAGAACTGCAATTTTGAAACTTCTAAATATCGTTTCTTATGTCTTTGTCTATGAGTGTATCAAATTTGATTAAAATCGGACCACTCCTTCTATAACCGTAACTGGGGGAAAGAGACGGATTAATACCTTTCCTAAGTGTATTTGGGCTTAAGTGAATTCAGCCGGAATTCGAACTGGGCATCCCGATTTGTCGTTCCGAGTCGATATCCACTGCAACACAACGCACATCCGTCACTGAACGCTTACATCACCTGGTATTCCCAAGCGATCACCCATCTAAGTACTGACCAGGCTCAACGTTGCTTAACTTTGGTAATCCTGCGGGAACCGGTGTGTTCAACGTGATATGCCTTGATTTACGGCGCCAACGGGTCACTAAGTTCAAATCTGTGATTAAGAAATAGTTTTATAGAATAGTTCCTTTATTAATGCTGCACAATAACATGTGCATCAACTCATAATAACAAAAGCACCGTTCTATTTTCATTTAGAATTATCCACTTGGCAATAAATACTAAAAATAGTATTAAATACATCATCTTTTTTTAAAACTGGGGTGGCCTAATAATTATGACCGGTAGTGTGTATATATATATATTTATATATTTCATTGAATACGGCCAACAATGTTCATTTAATCTATTTCTTATTAATTTTTCCAGTATTCTAATATTTTTTAACATTTTTAGAAGTTAAAGAAAAAAAAAGTTGTCTATAGTTTTTATTGATCCAAGCGCTTTCAGCCAGTACTTTAGCCATTCTCAAGGGTGTTGCATAGATCTATCTATCGCCCGGTTCACACTCCACCCATTTTCACCCCTATTGAACAGGTTAAGTGGCTCATCCCTTATTCCCTGTTTAGGATGTGGTTTCCGGCTTTCTCTTTTCCAATCTTTTCACTTTTTTTTTTTTTCAATTGGAGTAGATAGATCTATCTATCGCCCGGTTCACACTCTACCCACGTCTATTGAACAGGTTAAGAGGTTATCCCTTGTTCCCTGTTTAGGATGTGGTTTCCGGCTTTCTCTTTTCCAATCTTTTCACTATTACGTAGCCCCCTGCACATCAGTGGCGTTATCCGTGTGTTGTACTGCGTAGTTTTTAATTATTAGAGAAGCCCTGTTGGTTACGTCAACCCAGCCGAGCATGTCACGTGACTGCTCCAAACGGTCACCTTTCCACATGAACTTGATCAAATATGAACGACACTGTTCTTATATAATCGAACAAAACCCACTTTAAGTGCTTAATGTCCGGCTTAACATTTCGGTCCGTGTCCGCGGGCCTCCATCAGTTTTCTGAAATGGTCGTTTCGACCACCCTGAAATCCCTTAACCGATAATCGATAACTATCGTTACTTGTCGAGTCGTTCGTTTAACAGGGTCGTTTCTTTCTATCGCGATTGACAACTCTTGTCGAAGACTACGATTTACTATCTACTAGGAGTACAGCCCGGCGTTGCTCGGGTGTAATGAAAGCTTTAAAACTAATCCAGGCTCTTTGGACGTTGGCACGAAAGACTGAAATCCAATAGTTTTTTCCAGTTAAAGCGGAACCGTAGTCTGAAAGAAAAATGAAGTCAAATTTTGATTTCCTGGTATCGATATCAAATACGTTTTATTCCTCGTAAACTGAATTTGAAGGCAAATAAGTCCTCCGAGTAAATGGTATCAAGGCTGAGACTAAGAACTAAAATTATACCTACTTAGATCCAAACTCGAAGCAAAAACTAAAATAAAAGGGCTGAAAAAAATACAGATATAGAGACAGATAAACAGACACACAGACAAACATCTTGCCTTTTACATATATATATATATATTGTCGATTTTCTGCACTATTGTAAGAGCTGCAACCTTGAAACTTCTGAATATCGTTTCTTATGTCGTTGTCTATGAGTGTATCAAAATTTGATTAAAATCAGACCATTCCTTGTATAACCCGATTTTTTCGATTTCGATATTTATCGGGGTTACCTCGACATAAAACCTAGCTAAGAACACTCACAGACGCTTATAGTACAACTGTGTAAATTTTGAAGAAAATCGGTTCAGCCGTTTCGGAGTCTATAGGTAACGGACACACACACATACATACACACACATACATACATACACACACACACAGACAAAGTTCCATTTATAAATAAGTTTAGATGTACACGTGGTTCCTAATACTGAGTATTAAATCAAGGGAAAGTCGAAAGCTTGCTGTTTTATTGTAGCATCAAATAGTCTCTTGAATTCACTGATCACTTCTTGATTATTTACAAAGGTAAGGCAAAAATTATCCGCACTTTCGTGTCATAGCATATATTCAGGTTTCTCACACTACCTTCTGCTCATGCGCGCTTATAGTAGGTATCATTGTGGTCCCGTGATCAAAGTTTAAGCTTGATCGCGCCAGTTTTCTTCGGCATTCAGTCAGTCAAGTACCATACGTGACACACGCTTGGGCGATCATGTCTCGAAAGAGACATGACTGACTGGGCAGAAGATTATCCCGTAGTAGGTTGCCATTGCTTTCTGCGGTAAACTGGTTGCTAGCCAAGGCTATAGAACCCAATCTGTCCTGTTATTTAACTCATAGCTAGAGGGAGACGCGATGTATTTTATTATTACATAGTAATTAGTGGGGGATCAGTTTATTACTTCATAACAATATAAAACTGATCTCCCACTTTATGACCAGTAGAAGCCTTAATCATGACCTCAACTATTATATTCAGTCAGTCAGTTAAGTGCAATACGTGATACATTTTGGGCGATCATGTCTCGAAAGAGACATCACTGACTGGGCAGAAGATTATCCCGCAGTAGGTTGCCATTGCTTTCGGTGGTAGGCTGGTTGTCAGCCAAGGCTATAGAACACAATATGTCCTATTATTTGGGAAGGACGGATTAGTACCTTTCCCAAGGGTATTTGTGCGTAAGTGAATGCAAGGAATTCAACCGGAATTCAAACTCGGCACCCCGATTTGTCGTTCCGAGTCGATATCCACTGAACCACAACGCACATCCTTCTTCGGCATCACTTGAGGTAACAGAAATGTGGTTCTACAGTAGGATCCTGAGAATATTGAGAAAAAGTGAAAATAAACGGATAACTCATAATTAGAAAGATTCCGTTGACATTTCTAGGACGCTATGAGGAAAGAGGGCTTAGAAAATTTGACACGAACATGACATATTGAAAGCGAACAGAAGAGGGCAGCGCATAACGAGCATGCGTAAATGGAGAGCAGAATAGAAATTAGGAGAGACAGTAAAAAGACAATATTTCTAAGAGATATTGAGGACATGATTATGGAGAGCCATGATCAACCACGTCCTGAAATGTCACAGCACAGAAGGATAATTTTGCGGCATTTAAGAACAATTCAGTGGCAGCATATACGGTGGATATAAGAAAAATGCCGTTTTCCTCTATGACAACACAAAAGCCACATACAGCAAGGATAACAAAGGACAACAAAATGGAACTCGGTTGGTTTGTTTTCCTTAACCCGACATAACAAGGATACATTTCCACAATCGATGCCAAAAGCTGAGTTACATGGAAGAAAGGTAATATGTTTCGTAGGTGAGGATGGGTGTCGTCAGGGCTTTATTCTTCTCAGTCAGTCAGTCACCATACGTGATACGTACATGACTGAGTAGGCCCAAAATTTTCCTGCAATAGGCTGACTGTACTTTCTGTGGTAGACTGGTTGCCAGCCATGGCTATAGAACTTAATCTGTCTTGCTATTCTTCAATTCTTTTATCCGTTTTAGTTAGATAAGTCATGCATCACGTATAACACTTAACCGACTGTCTGATAGATAGGTTTGAATTAAAAACATTTTTCACAATTTTTATGCTTCAAGTGAAAAAAAGTTCAATATGATGTTGCCCATCTAAACTTATTTATAAACGGAACTTTGTGTGTGTGTGTGTGTGTGTGTGTGTGTGTGTGTGTGTGTGTGTCTATATGTGTGTGTGTGTCCGTTACCTAAAGACTCCGAAACA
This sequence comes from Ascarosepion bandense, assembly GCA_037127315.1. Taxonomy (NCBI): domain Eukaryota; kingdom Metazoa; phylum Mollusca; class Cephalopoda; order Sepiida; family Sepiidae; genus Ascarosepion; species Ascarosepion bandense. Next base: position 1,472,136 of record JBBBDQ010001753.1, read on the forward strand.
GCTGAACCGATTTCCTTGAAAATTTATACAGTTGTACTGTAAGCGTCTGCGAGTGTTCTTAGCTAGGTTTTGTGTCGAGGTACCCTTGATAAATATCGAAAATCGATAATCGAAAAAATCGTTTTATAGAAGGACACTTCCGATTTTAATCAAACTTGATACACTCATAGTCCGGTCATATGTCTTTACATAAGAAACGATATTCAGAAGTTTCAGGGTTGCAGTTCTTACAATAGTGCAGAAAATCGATAATATATATATATAAAAGCTTTCATTACACCCGAGCAACGCCTAGTCTATTTATACACGATACCTTGGCCATCAGAAAAGCAAACGGATCTCGATATGTGAAGTCACAAGTTTATTGGCCTGAAGAGAGTCAACTTTAGACTCGAAACACGTGTAACGACAATATTACCAATATGGACACTTAATATATCATACAAAAAACAAGTAATAATTATAATAATAGCAACACTAAATCTATGTTTTAAACAAAACGTTCACGGCTTCTTACACTTTTTCTTTTAAACCAATTTCCCTCGTTGGAAACAACCCCTATTTCTGTTTTTAATATATTTAATGATATTCATTTGTGTATGCACCGGAATATGACTGCGTTCCTAACCTTATCTAAATTTTCCAGGCCCGTGTTTTCTTATAAATTCCGTCTTACGTGTATCCAATATGTTCACAGACGTTTTACAAACATGTCTCTAAATCTAACGAAATAAATGGGCAAGTCGCTAAAAATAAGAGTGAAAACAATTTGTGTATGTATATACATGTTCGCATATGTGTCTGTACATGTATATATACTAGTATACGTATGTATGTGAGTATATACTTTTCTGTTTGTTTATATGTGGGTACCTATATACTTGTATATATGTGTGTCTCCCTCTTTCCCCTGTTTTATATTTGAATAAATTTACAATAATCTAAATCTAATATTTGTTATTTTATAATTTAAAATTCGAAGTCGCTTACATCAATTCATATATATATATATATATATATATATATATATATATATATATATATATATATATATATATAATTATTTAATTACTTAGATTTTGGTCATAATTCAATTAGACTAGTACGAAGTTGTATTAAGAAGTGTTCAATACAATTATATTGTACAAATTTTGAATATTTTTTCATTTTTAAACGAGTTATTACGCGACCTAGGTTTCTACCATGAGTGGCGTCTTCAGGCGATTCAGTAACGTTACGTTGAACGGAAATGTATTTCGACACTGTCATTCACACATACTAAAGTTATCGACATATACACACACTTACTTCGTCTAGGGTTTGGATGCGCTTAAAACACATTTTCTCTTGTATTCGCGTACATTCATAATAAGCATCTAATGTTTTTATTACGCGTTGGCACACACACTTGAACAGACACAAGTTTTTTCTTCTACATTTAATATTCATCCATTGCTTTATCACACGTGATACATATCTGACCAATGAAACTATACCTCAATCAACAAACTGTCTCTTAGATTTTTAAATCATTCGTCTTTAATAAATCTCTTAAGAAGCTTGTTATAAGTGAAACATGTGAGATTAAAGACACTTTTTCCTACTTGTTCTTTAATTATTTTATTGATCTTGTCGGATTCCGATTCATATATTCAACTCATATAGGTGACACGATTATTATTATTCTATGTGCCCTGTCCCTTCAGGACATAGGCGATCATAGCTTTCCACGTCTCCCTATCCCTTGTGACTCTTAATATGTTTGCTCCTGTTGCTCCTGGCAACCCCCGTTCCGTCATCCACCTGATCAGACCCTGCAAATATGTTATCCGCTGCCTTCCTCTGTCTCTCCTTCCTTCTATCTGTCCAGTCAGTATCAGTTTCTCCAGGCTCTCCTTCCTCATTGCATGTCCCAGGAACTTCAGTTGTCTCTTCCTGATGCTCAGCATCAATTTCCTTTTTGTTGCCATTCTTTCTAACACTTCGTCGTTGCTTGTATGCTCAGTCCACGATATCCATAGCATCCTTCTGTAGAACTACATTTCGGCCGCTTCCAGTTTTGTCCTCATTTTCGATGATATCGTCCAGCATTCACAGCCGTATTGAAGAACTGACATCACGTCGCAGTCTAGCACTCTTTTCTTCGTTTCTATTGAGATCTTCCTGTGTGTTAGTATTTTGCTCATCTTCTGGAACGTGTCCTTTGCCATGCCAATTCGCCTTCGGATCTCCGTGTCGCACTTTCCATCTCCTGTTAGAACACTTCCTAGGTACTTAAATTCTTGTACTTGTTTGATTCTGTTATCCCCCACCTGTATTTGGCATTTTGGGTTGTATCATTTGCTGATGACCATGCACTCAGTTTTCTTAAAGTTTATTTGTAGTCCCTTCTTGTCACTCTCCACTGCTACTTTCTGTATGAGGTCTTGTAGTTTCCTTTCCGTGTCCGCAATCAGCACTGTATCGTCCGCATATCTTATGTTGTTCAGGTTGTGGCCTCCAATAACAAATCCTGGCGTGTCATCTAGGGTCCTCAAAATATTCTCGCTGTCCAAGTTGAATAGATCCGGTGAAAAGACACATCCTTGTCTTACGCCTTTTTCTATCTTTGTGTATCTACTGAGGTCGTTACCTGTCCGTATGCAGGCCGTTTGCTGCCAGTAGAGATTCTTGATTATTCTTATGTCTTTGCCGAAAATGTCGAGGTTGCCCAGCATCTCCATCAATTCTTTGTGTCGTATTTTGTCGAATGCCTTCGCATAATCAATGAAGCACAGGTACAAGTCTTTCTTCATTTGTAATGCCCTTTCAGAGAGCATCCTAATCATGAATATGGCGTTCCTTGTTCCAGTGTCCTTGACGAACCCGCACTGTTCCTGCTCTATCTCTGGCCTGATTCTGCTTCTGCTTCTCGCTCTATTCATCATGATTCTGACAATCAGTTTTGTAATATGAGGCGTATATTAAGATGCTTTGTAAAATATGTATTTTATTATAATAGATTAAAATAGAAAATGGTTAAGAATAGAAAATAAATTAAAAACATGTTTTGTTTTAACAAAAGTGAAAAAGAAGAGAAAAAAAAATAAATAAACGCTTTTTCTTTTATGAGGAAAATTGTGGAAGAGACAAGAGTATCCGATTACTGTTTTAAATCCTACCACTCTTCCGGTAAATATTTGACTCAGTGATTCAATGTGATAAAGAGATAAAGTTCAGGAAATAGAGTTCGGGAGGTGGGTTTTCGAATGACCAGGTCAAAGACTGTCTTTTACTGTATCTTGACCACACATTAAGAATTTTCCGACGGAAGCTTTATTAAGATAAAAAAAAAAGATAACTGAAATTTCGGACTTACAGTCGCCAATGTTTATCACCGGTGGTCTAAAGCATTTCCGGATTTCCGGATTTCCGGATCAATTTTAAATAAATTCAGGTAATTTTTCCGAGTCAGATCAGTAGAGTAGAGTAGAGTGAGAGAGTCAGTTAAGTGAGTCAGTCAGTTGAGTGAAGTGAACCTCCGTTCGTCTTGTTTCGGTCAGTTCGGATTTGTTGATCTCCATTAATTAGAGTTAGAGCTGTGTGTCACATTCGCCTGCCCCAACCGAAAAGGCTAACTCTAAACGAATAAAGCATCCTTTTCAACTCATCCAAGTCGTGGAAGTTCGTTCCTTATAGTTTAATCTTGTACCCCCAGCTTGAGGCTCCGACATTTTCAACAAACTCCCGGCAAACATCACAGCGTGGAGAACTGCCACCGGAGAAATTGTTCGGACCGTCCACTGGGGTGTTATATATATATATATATATATATATATATATTACCGGCCATAATTTTTAGGATACCCCAGTTTTTAAGAAGAATTATGTATTTCATACTATTTTTACTATTTATCACCAAGTGGATAATTCTAAATGAAAACAGAATGGTTCTTTTGTTATTATTACTTTGCAAAATTTTACAACGCAAATAGCGACAATTTACCCATCGCACCCTCCAGATTTTATATATATACATATATATATTATATACACTACTGGCCATAATTATTAGGCAACTCCAATGTAGTGTCTTCAGGCGATTTGCAATAACTGATTTTACTGTTTTTTTTTAAGAATGCTCAAGTAAAGAGGATTTTTTATGAACCCGCAATTTTCAAAAATGAAAAGTAATAAGGTTTTCATGGTATGGTTACACTTAGAAATAACGTCTTCTGTTATATATATATATATATATATATATATATATATATATATATATATTTCAAGGTGGTGATGGTGTGTAACCGTGTTGTTCTAAATGACGGAATATATTTGAATTTTTATTTAAGTGCAACGTCAGACGCCGTGAGACCAATCCCAAACATATCACTCTCTTATACCGCAGCCAGATGCACTCCAACTACCAACTAGATAAAAATATCCTAAAAAAACTCATAAATACTAATATTTCTCCGACAGACTCTAACAAAAGAATTAAGTTTATTATATATTACACTAAATCCACTACATCTAATTCATTTATCCGCAACGACTCTTCCCCCACCGTTAGTGATTTGCAAAAAACCAATGTAGTATATAAATTCATATGTCCATTTGGAGAATGTATCTCTAACAACCTCAATAATATCTACATCGGCCACACCACAAATTCTCTCTCACGGCGTCTGACGTTGCACTTAAATAAAAATTCGTATATATATATATATATATATATATATATACAATGGTCTTTATTATAATACAGAGGATTATATATGTATATATACATACATATTTTATATATATATATATATATATATATATATATAGAAATATATACTACCGGCCAAATTATTAGGCCACCCCAGTTTTTAAAAAAGATTGTTTATTTCATACTATTTTTAGTATTTATTGCCAAGTGGATAATTCTAAATAAAATAGAATGGTTTTTGGATGAGTGGAAGCCAGGAAGCCTTTACTTCGGGCAGCCAATAAGAAGAAGAGACTAGCATAGGGAAGAGAGCACAAAAACTGGACACCAGAATAGTTCATTTGGTGCACATATTATTGTGCAATATTAAAAAAAGAATCATTCTATTGTCATTTGTCCACTTGGCAATAAATACTAAAAATAGTATGAAATAAATCGTTTTTTTAACTGGGGGCGGGGGGGAGGCTAATAATTATGGTAAATGTCAACTTGTCGTTATACTCGTTTCGAAAAGCCCTCCGAGTATATGCGCGTAAGGAAAAAATGGTAACAAAAAAAAAGAACGGTAATAAGCACTTGAACATCAGTCAAAGTCAGTCAGTTAAGTGCCATACGTGATACACGCTTGGGCGATCATGTCTCAAAAGAGACATGACTGACTGGGCAGAAGATTATCCCGCAGTAGGTTGCCATTGCTTTCTGCGGTAGACTGGTTGCTGACCGAGGCTATAGAACCCAATCTGTCCTATTATTTAACCCATAACTGGAGGGAAGAGACGGATTAATACCTTTCCCAAGGGTATTTGCGCGTAAGTGAATGCAAGGAATTCAACTGGAATTCGAACTCGGTTCCCCTATTTCTCGTTCCGAGTCGATATCCACTGGACCACAACCCGAGACGAGTAACCTAAAACAAAAAGCGCTCAATACGCAAGTAGAGCAAACAATATAAATAACTAACCTAGGGAGCCAACGAACCTACCAAGGTTTCACCAAATTGGATCTTCAAGGAAAGTTGGAGCCAACTTTCCCTGAAGATCCAATTTGGTCAAACCTTGGTAGGTTCGTTGGTTAATATATATATATATATATATATATATATATATATATATATATATATATATATTCGAAATTCCTAACACCTGAAGAAGGCCGGAGCGTACAACAGCCGAAACGTTGTACATATAGCAACAATAATGAGGACAATAGTCCGAATAATGTAAATACTGTTTAGAACACAGTTTGATTTCTTGAAAAAATTGTAGGATATTATATAGAGTTCTTTCGTGTTTGCTGTTTGATTGGTCAGATTTGTTTAGCGGCATCTCAACAGCTATGGGTTCGAAATCCAAATGTTTTGAACCTATTTTTATGACGTCTACTATAGATCAAATGTATTGTTTTTCAAGCTTTTATCATTAGGTACCTGTTAGTAAATTTACTATCAATAAGTATTTTTGGTAAGTTTTATATATAAAAAAGTAATGCTGGTAGTTTTACAATAATTTTTTTTTCTTTTCATAGTGTTTTGTTTTTATTTAGGGTTTCACTTTTTGCCCATATCTGTGACCCTAACCAGTGCTACCACCCTGTCAGGTTACGACCTGGTGTTACGTGTTCAGTGTAGCAAAAGAAAAAAAAATGGTTGATCAAAACTCAGAGTTAAAAATCACATAAAATATTTAATTTACGATAAACACAAAATAAGCTATATACAAAGTTTACAATTTTTTGCACTCAAGACAGAAACAGACTTTACTACTGGTGAGTGTTCCGAGGAGAGAAGGTAAGGAGACAAGTATCTTTATCCAGTTAACTTAGCGAAGTAGTTTAAGTGCTATACTTTATGGAAGTCCTCAAATATGTTTATAAAAACATAATTGAAAAATGAAAGAGTCAAAAATATATATTTACCCATTTAGTTCCATGAGGTACTCTTTCAGATTTTAGTTGGTCAGCAACTTTTCTTAGAGATTCTTTCAGCTGGATGCACAGATCCACGAATCGGTCGAAGTTGATAATGTCAGAAAATCCTGTTAACAACTAACTACTCTCTTCCCAAAACTTATTTTTATAGGGGCTAACACCTAATTTACATATTCTCAAAATCTTTCAAATCTACTGGAATTTTCTCGAACATTCTAGCACCTTCCAAACGTTCTATTTCTAATTTCCTTATTTTTACGACTACTTTATGAATCAAATCTTTTTTGTAAAAACAAGTAGGACACAATAGAATAACTGACTGTAACATTTTAGACATTATTAATATAATTTTTATATGTAAATGCATCCTCGTAACACTGGGAACAACAGCAATTAAGAATTGCTTCCGCGCACTCCGAATCCTCCATTCTCCCAGTCAGAGGTCTTTCTGCCAGATGAAGCTTATCGTCATAACCAGGACTGCTGATGTGGTTTAAAGCGAAAAGATAATTGTCATCTAAACTTATTTATAAATGGAACTTTGTATGTCTATGTGTGTGTGTCCGTTACATATAGACACCGAAACGGCTGAACCGATTTCCTTGAAAATTTACACAGTATAAGCGTCTGCGAGTGTTCTTAGCTAGGTTTAGTGTCGAGGTACCCCTGATAAATATCGAAAATCGATAATCGAAAAAATCGGGTTATATATGGAGTGGTCCGATTTTAATCAAATTTGATACACTCATAGACAAAGACATAAGAAACGATATTCAAAAGTTTCAAGGTTGCAGTTCTTACAATATTGCAGAAAATATATATATATATATATAAGGCAAAATGTTTATGTGTGTGCCTGTATGTCTGTATTTTTTTCAGCCCTCTTATTTTAGTTTTTGCTTCGGGTTTGGCTCTAAGTAGGTATAATTGTAGTTCTTAGTCTCAGCCATGATACCCTTTACTCAGAGGACTTATTTAGCCTTCAAAATTCATTTTACGCCGAAAATAAAACTTATTTGATATCGATACCAGGAAATCAAAATTTGACTTACATCCATTCATTTTTCTTTCAGTCTACGGTTTCGCTTTAACTGGAAACAACTATTGCTTTTTAGTCTTTCGTGCCAACGTCCAAAGAATCTGAGCTCCAGGACCGTGGATTAGTTTTAAAACTTTCATTACACCCGAGCCACACCGGGCTATACTGCTAGTATATATATATTAGATGCGATTGGTAAATTGTCGC
>JBBBDQ010001753.1:1485000-1497500 GCA_037127315.1 Ascarosepion bandense
TGATATATATATGTATATATATATATATATATAGGAAAGAATATTAATAAAAAGTTTTGAATTTAAAAATGTACTTTTTTTGAACAGTATTTGTTTATTTTTATTATATTTTATATTTCAGACCGCCCTCGGTCCTTCATCAGAAACAACTGATTTTTAAATAACAAATAAATAACAACTGATTTTTAAATAACAACTGATTTTTAAATTTAAAAATTAAATTTGTTATTTTTAAATAATAAATAAATAACAACTGATTTTTAAATAACAACTGATTTTTAAATTTAAAAATCAGTTGTTTCTGATGAAGGACCGAGGGCGGTCTGAAATATAAAATATAATAAAAATAAACAAATACTGTTAAAAAAAAGGACATTTTTAAATTCAAAACTTTTTATTAATATTCTTTCCTATACATATTAAGACAGTATACGTGGATGATCATCACTATATATATATATATATATATATATATATAACCGTACTGATGAGCTGTGATACGGCGAAACAGATCTGTCTGCGGATGACAATATTTACGCTCTCACACCCTGAAAAATAGTAGACTTTGATAAACAGTAGCTACTCTGGCGTGTACGCATCGCTCATTCAGTGAAATGAATTAGAGCGCTCTAGACATTTCGGTCGGGTTTCAATCCTAAAAAAGCAATCGGAGTCTAACCGTACTGATGAGCTGTGATACGGCGAAACAGATCTGTCTGCGGATGACAATATATATATATATATATATATATATATATATATATCAGATTAAATTTGTTGATATTATGATACATTTCAGAGCAGATATGGTTGTTGAATGAAATGAATCGAAAATTGTGTTATATATGCTTGATTGAAACCTCGTTTAGACTGGAGATTATTCGTGGTTGAGCGGTCTAAGACGTTGCCAGATCAAATGGTAGCTTCCCCTATGTAAAAGGGGTCTAGGGGTCGCAGGTTCGAATCCTACCGAATGACACACAGTTTCGTAATATAAATTTATCGTACTCAGGCCAGTAGATATAAATATATAATACTGTTTATTTAAAAAAACAGAATATCTACTTAAATACGAGTATCGATAAAAAATAATGTTGAAAAAATTAATTTCAGATATATATATATATATATCAGATTAAATAAATTGCAAATATCGTGTCAGCTTATTATTAATATAATAATATAATAATATATATATGATATTATTAATATAATAATATATATTTATATGAAAGAGGGATTGCTGCCCAAATACACACTATAAAGCAAACGGATCTTGATATGTGAGTCACGAGTTTATTCACCTGAAGAGAGTCAACTTTAGACTCGAAACCCGTGTAGCGACACAAATACCATTATGGACACTTAATATATCATACAGAAAGCAAGTAATAATTATAATAATAGCAACAATAAATCTACACTTTAAGCAAAATGCTCACAGCTTCTCGCACTTTTTCTTATATATATATATATATATATATATATATATATATATATATATAATTTGTAAACGAGTTGTCACGCGACCTAGGTTTCTACCATATAGTGTCTTAAGGTGATTTGTAATATTTGATTTTACCGTTTTTTTTTAACACTCACGCAACGGGGATTTTTTTTTATGAACACGCAATTTTCATAATTAAAAGAAGTTATAGCGTTTTATTCATGGTTGTGTGATCTTAACAGGTATTTTATGGTATGGTTACATTTAGTCATAATTTCTGTTCTTTCATTCAGTAATTCATTTTTGTTTGGGATAACATGACAGGTAACTTTTCTATCTAGCACAATCTACATATTTTGCCACCGTTGTAAGGCTTGGTTGATTTCACTATACACCACGTTACGTTTATTTTCTTTTTTTTTCTTTGTTCATATTTTAATTTCAGTTCCCACACGTGACTAGCCAATTTTGTACAATTTTTTAAGTTTTCTAGTTTAAATGTAGACCTGTGATTGAACCATCGGGTCTTAAAAGTATCTTTGGTTGATCCCAAATATGTTCTGTCTTGACCATTTAAGTCATGCACTTTTGCTTTGTAAATGATTTCTTTTGTACTACAAAGTCCTTTCTACAATATTTAATGTATTTTTATTTAAAAAAAAGTAAATGCTACAAAACTAAAAATCGTAAAACCTTGGGTCGACTTCATCTGTATATATATATATATATATATATATATATAGTTGTAAGAAAGTTATGGATTACGTAGGGTTTAAACCCACTGTTTATGCATTTACTTTTATAAAGTGTGCTCGATACAACGTAGAACTTTATATTGTAATAGATGTTACAATAGTTTATAAAAGCATAGTATCACTACACAAATATTTTCGCGTTTCGGAGATACGTTTGCTTCTCATCTGAGATGAGAAGCAAACGTAGCTCCGAAACGTGAAAATTTTTGTGTAGTGATACTATGCTTTTATAAACCATTGTAACAACCATTACAATATATATATATTTATATATATATATATGGCTACTGGCGTATGGTACATCACACGCTAAAAGTCTGCCTATTTCTACTGAGCGCCAATAGCTCAGAAGTAGAATCGCCGACTGAGGCCAGGGTTTCAATCCTGGGTTAAAAGCAATCGGTTTTCTAACCGTACTGATGAGCTGTGATACAGCGAAACAGATCTGTCTGCGGATGACTATATATATATACTAGCAGTATAGCCCGGCGTTGCTCGGATGTAATGTAAGCTTTAAAACTAATCCATGGTCATGAAGCTCAGACTCTTTGGACGTTGGCACGAAAGATTAAAAAGCAATAGTTGTTTCCAGTTAAAACGAAACCGTAGATTGAAAGAAAAATGAATGGATGTCAGTCAAATTTTGATTACCTGGTATCGTTATCAAATAAGTTTTTTTCGTTGTAAAGTGAATTGTGAAGGCTAAATAAGTCCCCAGAGTAAATGGTATCACGGCTGAGATTAAGAACTACAATTATACCTTCTTGGAGCCAAACACGAAGCAAAAACTAAAATAAAAAGGCTGAAAAAATACAGACATACAGGCAGATAAACAGACACACACACAAACATCTTGCCTTTTATATATATATATATATATATATATATATTATCGATTTTCTGCACTATTGTAAGATCTGCAACCTTGATACTTCTGAATATCATTTCGTCTGTCTTTGTCTATGAGTGTATCTAATTTTATTAAAATCGGACCACTACTTCTATAACCCGATTTTTTCGATAATCGATTTTCGATATTTATCGGGGGTACCTCGACACAAAACCTAGCTAAGAACACTCGCAGACGCTAAAAGTACAACTGTGTAAATTTTCAAGAAAATCGGTTCAGCCGTTTCGGAGTCTATAGGTAACGGATACACACAGACACAGACACACATACACACACTCACACAGACAAAGTTTCATTTATAAATAAGTTTAGATTATATATATATATATATATATATATACTCGGGCAGCAACCTTTCAAACATTTTTTATTGAATACGGCTGACAAGGAATATATATATATATATTCCTTGTCAGCCGCCGACTGACGCCAGTTCGGTCGGGTTTCGAGCCTGGGTTAGGGAGCAATCGGAGTCTAACCGTATTGATGAGCTGTGATACAGCGAAACAAATCTGTCTGCGGATGACAATATATATATATATATATATATATATATATAGAGAGAGAGAGAGAGGGAGAGAGAGAGAGAGAGAGAGACAGATTTATACTGTCATGAAGTGATTACAGATGAAATTCTCAGTGAGAGTAATTTGAGAACAATTTCTTGAATGATCTTACAAAGAAAAACGCATCGTTTTATTGTTGGCCGATGGGTGTTTAGAAAATGCTTGACAAATTACCCACAAGTAGTCAATATTATCTATGAACAATCATCATCATCATCATTCTTCTACCCGGGGGTGGTCATAAGGTCTCTCAGATGGTCCACATCTTGGGCTGTCTCTGTTTTGTGGAGTAGCTTTCGCACTGAAGGTTATAATCGTGCTATGTCGATTGCTAATCGACTTAACGTACCCAAAATGTTAGGAAATTGGTAATCTTTCACTGTAAGCTGACTCCTTAGTATTCGGCTAACTGCCGACTAATATCAACTGCCTTAGTCCAACTATGTCCAAACTGGAACTAACTAATGGTTCTGCTGAACTCCAATAGAATTCTAAAGAACTCTCTAGAACTTCTAAGAACTCCTAAGAACTTCCCCTGTTAACTTCCTGTTAACTCTTATTAATATAGGAGGGAGAGTCCATCATCTGGGGAATAGGTGTGTTTTCTCATAACACTCTGTCTCACTGACGACCATAAATTCACTTTTCTAACAATTAACATTTCGTGTCGATTTCTTTTATTATATTTTTGTTGGGGATCACCTCTTTTTGGACACAAGAATGGACTCGCCGATGTGCACATATAATCCTGCCTATACAGAGCGCAGCAACTGAGTAGTTGTACTCTACTATTGACACTGTCAGCTCTCTGCCTTCGGACGTAGAGCACTAACCCAGTCGTGGTTCCGCCGAAGGGTAGAATCATGACTGGGGAAAGATAGATACTTTTAGCCTGGCTATATGGCCCAAAAGACCCACATTACAAAGATTTTGTGCCACATTTCGCCTTAAGTAGGAAGGTGACTAAATACCGTTGAGTAATTGTATTCTGCTATTGACACTGTCAGCTCTCTGTCTTCGGGTGGAGAGCGCTCTCTGATTCCGGGCAGAGAGCACTAACCCAGTCGTGGTTCCGCCGAAGGGTAGAATCACGCTTGGGGAAAGACAGACAGATTTTTTTGGCCTGGATATATAGCCGGGAAGACCAACATTAAGAAACCTTGTGTCACATTTCGCCTTAAGTGGGAAGGTGAGTAAATACCGTTGAGTAGTTGTACAGCGGCTTAGTTGGTCAGTAAGTTGGTGCATATTAAGCTGGAGTTGTTTTGGATATAGACTCATTACCCGAACATACTTCTCCACTACAAGACTGTATATATTGATTCCTACTAACAGTATTCCTGAATTGACTAACCCGTGTTCCATTGTTGGAAAATCGAGATTTTAAAATGACCTCTCCTATGAGAAATGGCTTCCGGAGAGCCATGAATGTTAACCTCTCAACAGCATTTATTTTGAGTCTCCACTCATATATATTTCTGTATTTTGTGTGTTTTTATTGTTGAAATACAAACCCAATAAAACATTTAGGTTTTTTTTATCCAAACTAAACGAAATATGTAAGACAGATCCTCGCCCGAATCGATAAGTCATTGCTTCGAAAATTTCTATCATATCTGATATATGTCTCGAGATTCTTGATAAAATCCAAAGAATATGCAATGTTATTGGTCTTGACCTGGCATCGCGGTTTCAGAAGGGAATCAAGAAGATAGAAGATGGAGATTGTAGTTATTAGAGAAGTAAACCAACGCTACAGAACCCAATTTGTCCTTCTATCCAATTCTTTATCAAGGTCATTCAGTTAAGAGCCATACAGTCACTTTCCCACCGCCGTAATGTAGCCTCCCTGTGCCCTTTCTATAAATAATTATTTTCAAGGGCATCTCCTGTCTCCCATAAGCGATTCTCCCGGAGAGTAATACACTACGCCTCCTCGGACTTACCCTGTCCTCAGACCTCAAATGGAACCACTATATTGAATCCATAGCAAAATCTACTGCTAAGAACGTTGGGTCACTATGTCGATCCAGGATGTTTTTTCCACCTGAATCCATCCTGCATATATACAAGTCAACCATCCGTCCGTGCATGGAGTACTGCTGCCATTTATGGTCAAACGCTCCTGCCGTTCTCCTCAGTGTTCTTGACAGGCTCCAAAGGAGAGTCTGTAATGTGATAGGTACTGATCTGGCGGCTCGACTGCAGCAACTTCCCTATCGTAGAAATGTGGCCTCTTCTATAAATACTTTCATGGCTTCTGCTCAGACGAACTTAAGTCACTGATGCCTCCTCAACAGGTGTTTACTCGTGCAACCACACTGGCAACTGGGTCCCACCCATTCACAGTCAGGTTAGCCAAATGCAGACGACAATTCTACTCCTGCAGCTTCTTCTCTCGCACTTCCCGCCTGTGGAACTCACTCCCGTATTCTTGCTTTCCTGACGGCTACAACCTCCAGAAATTTAAATGCAAAGTCAATACTCATCTATTAACCACTGGACTCTAGCTCTCTCCCCACCCCTGTATAACCTTCCCTTTCTCTCCACCTATGTATCTGTCATCGCACCTGCTTTCTCAGCTTTCTATTGTTCCTTTCTAACTAGTTTGTACTCCTCACTCTTTTCTAATTAATGTTTTTACATTTATTTAGCCCCATGCACATCAGTGGTGTTTCCGCCTTGCTCGGGGTGAAATGATTAAAAAAAAAAAAATTGGGGCAAAAGTGAATGCAATCGACTAACCCGGAATTTGAACCCGGGTTGTCGATTCCGCTTTCAATTACGCTAACCGCGCTTTTAAACTTTTAACTTTTAATGTTATGAGCACATTTTCCTTTTTTATCCCCCCCCCCTGAAGCAAGGCAATAATGTCACTAAGAGGCAAGAGTGGAAGAGAGAAGACTTTAGTGAAGAGAAAGGACAACAGATTAACAGGAATCGGGAAGACAGAAAATAGCGATTGACATTGCATTTAATTATTTAATAATCGTAGTGGGGGAAAGCGAGAAAAAAGGACTAACCATCAACTGCAATAAAAAAAAGATTGCTAGCAAATTCGAAGGTGTACTGTGATAGCCAAAGATGCATTCTATGCTGTTACAGTATAAACATGACCGTTCCACGAGCAGTGTGCGCCACAGAGGAGCAAAGAGCGTTGATCCGAATTTGCAGAGAAAATCATCGATTATAACTCGCCCGTTCGCCATTACCCTCTCACGAGCTTGCTGAATTATCTCGTCAGTGGTAGAGGTTGACTGATATCCTGCTCCTTCGTGTATCACCTTTGCCTGTCCACTTTGAAACTTCTCGATCCACTCATTCATACGCACGTCTACGAGGTAGTGCACTGTCGCTGTATGAGTTTCCGATGAATTTCATCCCCTGATATATTTTCCGACCAGAGAAATCGGGGCACTGCTCTCTGTTCTTTGGGGCACACTGTTAGCGGAGCAATCATGTTTACACTGTAGCATATGAAGCAAGAAATCTGGAGCGATCAAGCATAGACTTTGATCACGGGACCACAATACTACCGACTATAATCACGCATGAGCATAAAGCAGTACCACAATCCTAAAGATATATAATGGTGAATGAGCGGATATTTTTTTACCCCCGCATGTTTTCGTCCTTTTTTCTTTTTTTCTTGATAATATTTTTAATTTAAAGCAAGTGCTGAATCCGGTAAAAATGCCAGTCAGTCAGTTAAGCACCATACGTGATACACGCTTTGGGCGATCATGTCTCAAAAGAGACATGACTGACTGGGCAGAAGATTATCCTGCAGTAGATTGCCATTGCTTTCTGCCCTAGACTGGTTGCCGACCAAGGCTATAGAACTCAATCTGTTCTGTTATTTAACCCATAACTGGAGGGAAGAGACGGATTAATACCTATCCCAAGGGTATTTGCGCCTAAGTGAACGCAAGGAATTCAACTGGAATTTGAACTCGGCTCCCCAATTTCTCGTTCCAAGCCGATATCTACAGCGCCACAAATTTGCATTGTTGATTTTAAGTTCAATCATTAATGACAGTCAGGGCCGGTAGTAGCCCTCCACCCACCCGTGAGTATTTTTTTTAATCATTTCACCCCAAGCAAAGCATTCCACTGCCACTATTGCGCTTGGGGCTGCATAGGGGGCGGTAAATAGAAAGAGTGGTCAGATATAGGAAATGTCAGAAGGGGGTGATAGATAGTTGGGTGGGTGGGAAGAGTGTTTGAAAGAATGGAAGTTAATGTGTTAGGAGGTGTCTATTGACCTTACATTTAAACTCCTGGAGATTGTAGCCGTCGGGGAAGCAGTCACGTGGAAGCGAATTCCACATTCGGGAACTGCGAGAAAAGAAACTGTTGGAGTAGAAGTTGCGGTTGCATTTTATCGGTTTCACTGTAAAAGGGTGGGATCTAGTTGCTAATCTAGTTTCTCGTGCAAATTCGAACCTAGGGGGCACCAGTGATCTAAGTTCATCGGTGCAGAAGCCGTGAAAGTATTTATAGAAGAGACACAGGGAAGCCACGTCGCGCCGGTGAGAGAGAGACTGCAGGCGGTCTGCTAAGTCGGTATCGATCACATTACAGACCCTCCACTGTAGCTTGTCGAGAAGCCCAAGGAGAATAGCAGGGGCACCCGACAAGTGATACAAGCCTCGCACTATATCTCAGTTCTAATTAGGTAGTATTCATATAATTTTTTCTAACTTAATGATATACAATAATGGATCGTGTACAATGTAGGTGAACAACTCAACCAGCAGAATTGAAAATAGATAAAAATATCCAAATGCAATTTAGAGACATGTCATAATAGATCATTCCATCTAAAATATATCCTCAATGTTTACTGGCAATTTTTTAACAAATTCAGATTCGTTTTTATTTATTTATTTAGATTTCTTTGTTTGTTAAAAAGTTGATTTTTAACACATTCAACATTATGGATAAAAAAATATTGAATTTTATACACCTAAATCAAATAGTTTTCCCAGGGCTGGTGCAAGGCTCTCTTGCCCTCCACCCACATATATGATACGGGGCTCCTACACTACTGTATCTCAATTTTCATAAGGTAGTATTGATATAAAATACAAATTTTATTGAAACCTAATTGTGTACAATAACCGATCACATGCAATAGAGATGAACAATTCAACTAGAAAAACTGAAAATAAACACAATGCATCTAAATAATTAGAGACCCGTCATAAATCGATTCTTCCATTAAAAAAATGTTTCGTGGCAAAAACTTGAGACATTTTTTATTAAAAAATTGAATAATTTTTAACACATTCAACATTATGGAGAAAAAATATTGAATTTTATACACCTGGATCAAATGATTTTCACAGGGCTGATACAAATGTTTCATCCCCTCCACCCCCATATATGACACGGAGCCACAACTGTAGGTCGTATTCATATAAAATACTAATTTTATTGTAACATAATTATGTAGAACTAGCAGTATAGCCCAGCGTTACTCGGGTGTAATGAAAGCTTTAAAACTAAACCATGGTCCTGGAGCTCAGACACTTTGCACGTTGGCACGAAAGACAAAAAAGCAATAGTTGTTTCCAGTTAAAGCGAAAACATAGACTGAAAGAAAAATGAATGGATGTAAGTCAAATTTTGGTTTCCTGGTATCGATATCAAATAAGTTTTTTCGTTGTAAACTAAATTTTGAAGGCTAAATAAGTCCTCTGAGTAAATGGTATCATGGTTGAGACTAAGAACTACAATTATACCTATTTAGAGCCAAACCCGAAGCTAAAATATAAGGGCTGAAAAAATACAGACATACAGGCAGAAAAACAGACACACACAAACATCTTGCCTTTTATATATATATATATATATATATATATATATATATATATATATATATTATCAATTTTCTGCACTATTGTAAGATCTGCAACTTTGAAATTTCTGAATATCGTTTCTTATGTCTTTGTCTATGAGTGTATCAAATTTTATTCAAATCGGGCCACTCCTTTTATAACCCGATTTTTTCGATTATAGATTTTCGATATTTATCCGGGGTACCACGACATAAAACCTAGCTAAAAACACTCGCAGACGCTTATAGTACAACTGTGTAAATTTTCAAGAAAATCGGTTCAGCCGTTTCGGAGTCTATAGGTAACGGACACACACACACACACAGTCACACACACACAGAGACAAAGTTCCATTTATAAATAAGTTTAGATAAATCAACAATGTTTGGCGACATTTTTTAACATGAACTTGAGATGTTTCTTGTTAAAGTAGAATAATTTAAACATATGCAACATCAAAAATAGACTATACTTAATTTTATATCGTGTCTTGTTTCAAGACTATGAGAAAAAGATGTTTAATGAAAAGAAGACCCCAGAATGATGTTAAAGTTCCTGAAAATATTGCATTCTTTCAATAGTGATACATAGTTTAATTACTAACGGATACGAGTTCGAATCCCAGTTAAATATGTTGCATGCCCATATTTTTTTTTATAATCATATCGCCCCAAGCAAGGCATTTTACAGCCACTGTTTTGAAGGGGGTTACATAGAAGGAAAGTTATGAGAAAGAGTGACAGGTTATAGGGGGTGTCAGGAAGTAGGTAGTAGAGGGATGATAATACTGATGAGAGTAGAGTGGACGGAGAAAGATGCATGAGAGAAGGATGACTGTGGCCATAAATTGAGGGATCAATTTATATATTGATTATAATGTAGAATTGATCCTCCACTTTATATCCACATTATAATCGTATATAATTTTTTTTATTTTTTATAATCATATCGACCCAAGCAAGGCATTTTACTGCTACTGTTTGGAAGGGGTTACATAGGAGGAATGTCATGAGAAAGAGTGACAGGTTATAGGGGATGTCAGGAAGTGGGTAAGAGAAGGATAAGAATACTGATGAGAGTGGAGTGGACGGAGAAGGGAGCATGAGAGAGGGGATACAGATTAGTGAGATAGAAGATGAGTATTTAATAATTTGATACTCACGGGGCGGATGGAGGGCGTGGCATACTTGAAATGGGTGGCGGAGCAGAGCCTGGGAGAAATACAAAGACAAGATATTAAGAGCTACAAGGAATAGAAAGATGTGGAGAGTCGTGATCGCATATGACTTGAAAGGAAAGATGCATATGAAAGAAAAAAAAATCAATGTTCCTGGTGTGGGTAAATCAATTGTTTGTTTTAACCCCTAAGCCCTACGCCGCTATCGATCCCAGGCATCAGTTTGCACAGCCTTTACAATCTCGTTTCAACGCTTCGCCGACTTGGCTGCGTTTCGTAAATAAGCGTCAGATTGCCTTTCGACTTCGACCGACGCGTTACTACTTCGTCTGGTTAAGAACGCCTCCTCTCCGAGGCACCAACGCTTACCAATATTTTCGCTCGCGCGGAGAAAGCTGCGCACTCGACGCCGACACCTTTTTCCCCACCCCGTCTCGTTTTCATTGCGAGAAGCGAAGCGAGGAGATCGAAAGATAGGAACTCTTCTATCGTCGTACACACGAACACATTTCGCGTGCATTCTTTAACTAGACCATTCCATTATTAACGGTCCGACGAGCCGGACGTGTTCTATATTGTCTAGGGTGCCTGGCCCACACGACAGTATTTTAGTTCCTTTTCACATTTTTCTTCCAAAAAAAAATTGGACCCTTGGACACAGACTCTCGACAGATTTCGGTTTATCCGACCACATAAATTTTTTTTTACATTATAGAAATCTATAAACTAAAAAGGTGGACAAAACGTAACGAACCCTGTAACGCACAGAGTGAGAAATTTTCTTTTTCCAAAAATTAAAAAAAAAAAAATAGAATGACGACTCTTGGAAAAGTTACTGAATACATTTTGTATCACGTGATCGTATTAAATCTATCTGCCTGAGTTGGAGCATCACCCAGCAAACGTTCAGTTCTCACGGGAGGGTTTTTATTCTTTTCTTAAATATTTTTAAAACAAAGCTTCCACAGTTCTTTAAATGCTTATGGTCACAGAATCTAACACCTCCAGACTACAAGTGTCCTATATTATCAAGTCCGCTTATCCAACAAGATAACTATTTTTGTTTTTTAAGATTTTAATATATATATATATATATATATATATATATATATATATAACAATCCTTGGACAAATTTCTATACACCAGGCGATAATAACAAAGTTTCCCAGCTGATAGAAAAAAAAACACACACACACACAGTCGGATGTGTACGCTATGTTTATCTCACAGGATGTATTTTTATTTTTCTTCAAATGTTCCCAAAGAGTTGATTCTTGGTCAAGTTGCTCCATGCCTTACACGGTCATGTTAAATTTCTCGATTTAACCGAAATTTACCAACCATACAACCAGGTTCCTACTAACTTGATTCGTTAGCTTGGACGTAAAGAAAATATCTTTTTTCTTGAAAGCATCCCAATACGGACAAATCTTCATACAAAACTGTGGTCTGACAACCACATTAAATAAACACACTTCAAAATCGGACGAATTCTATTGTGTTTAGCGTGCTTCGATCAAAGGTAAGGGGTTTTTTTTCTTACTTTCTTCGGGTTTTCCCCACATGTTCCGCGCATTGAAAAGGTTTCTTTTTGATACTAAAGAGCAAATTCAATCCATGTATTCAAGGATTTCATATATATGAACAATGGAACAAATAGGAAAACCTTTATAAATTTGACATGTTTCGCTATTTATTCAGCTACATCAGAATTATTTTGGAAAACTTTCTAAAAATTTCCGATGAAACTAAATAAACAGTGAAGTACGTGACATCTATTGACATCTATATATATATATAT
>JBBBDQ010001753.1:1500000-1548752 GCA_037127315.1 Ascarosepion bandense
AATGACAACAAAACCATCTAGTCAAATGCAATGTAATATGTTATTTCCTGTTTTAAAGTTGATTTTATTGAGTGTTGGCTGTTTTGATTTGATGTACATGGCCTCCAATATCTGCAGGTTCCTCTTACTGTGTGTATGAGTGTATATATATATATATATATATATATATATATATATATATATATATATACACAAAGAATCTCAAGCTAGCCAAAACCTACCGCGGTTTCACACTAAGGCTCGTCAGGGCCTGACGAGCCGTAGTGTGAAACCACGGTAGGTTTTGGCTAGCTTGAGATTCTTTGTGTGTCTTTGCTCTACTTTTGCATTTCGTTTGTACTTTGTATCGAGCACTTTTTCTTTCTTTTTTTTTTGTGGTTGGTTCCGTTTGGTTTTTTTTTTCTTTACTGCGGAGTATCGTATGTCTTGTCCTTATTCCGCGGATTTCTTTTTTTTCTCCCCTCTTATCCAACGCCTTAGTGCACCGGATTGTGACGGAATTAGGTTCTGTTTGTTAATGGTTATTCTTAAGGTTTATCTTAGTATAAATTTAAAACTTAAATACTTGCAGAGTCTATTTAGTTATTATTTTGAATAATATATATATATATATATATATATATATATATATATACTCCTTATCAGTAGCACATTTCTGGGTTTCATGAATGATACAATCGTCAGAGGCTGATTGAAAACTGACCATTGCATCAGAACCTGACGATTGCATCGTGCATGAAACCCACAACTGTGCTTCCGGTGAGGAAAAAACAAATAATTATTATCAATATAAACTATAGCTTTGTTATTATACATCGGACAATATTTTAGCATTAGCCCTATGTGAAACTAATCTTAACCCTTCCATCCCCTCATCTGAGTTCTACGTTCCTGGCTACCTTCCCCTCTTCAGGAAGGACTCCAATTTTCATATGCATGGGCTTGGTGTCTATGTCAGCGAACACCTTCCCTTAGCTAGGGTGTCATCTTTTGAAACCCCAGATCATTCTTTCATGTGCTTCCGCCTCTCACTTCTCAGCTCGATTAGCTATCTCTTCTTTCTCTACCGCTCTCCTTCTTCCCCTAACTGTTCGTTACTTGACATCATTTCTGACCATATCGACAAAGCCATTTCTACCCATCCCTCTGCCCATGTATTCGTGTTTGGTGACTTTAACGCCCCCCTACACCAAGTTACTGAAGAACGCTGTCACCGACCCTGCTGGTGTCCACACCATGAACTTTTCAATCACCCAATCCCTTACGCAAGTAGTGGACTTCCCCACGCGTTTCTCCGACAACCCTGACGGAAGGGACTCACTTTTAGACCTCTGCTTCACTTCCATCCCAGACTCTTGCACTACCAGACAACTCTGCCCACTCGGAAACTCTGACCACACTGTAGTGTCCATCAATATTTCACTCCACTCCCGCCCGACCCATGAAACCCAAACAAGTAGAATATCCTACTGCTATCAAAGAGCAGACTGGGATTCGTTCCGAGGCTTCCTCTGTGCCATCCCTTGGAACAACGTCTTTAGTCTTCCCATCGAAGAATGTGCATCCGAGGTCTCCTCCTGGGTTAAGGCTGGCATCGATGCCTTCATCCCTGCTAGGAAATTCCAGCTTAAATCTCATTCGTCTCCATGGTTCTCACCTGCTTGTTCGGCTGCCATTGCCCACCGGAATCATTTCTTCCGACTCTATCGTAACTACGCGTCGGACCAAAACAGGCGCCTTTTCACTTCAGCTCGCAATAAGTGTAAAAGGATACTTAACGAAGCTAAGATGTTGTTTGCTGTCAGAATGAAGCAACGCATAGCATGCTCTAAATTCGGCTCTAAAGACTACTGGCGACTCTGTAAAAGAGTACTTAACAAGAGCAAGTCCACAATACCTTTCCCTCCAAACCTACCACATTGAATAAAAGAACGGAAATTAAGTGTAACCATCTCTTAGGTTTATACAACCATGGATAAAAACGTTATAATTTCTTGTAATTTTAAAAATTGCGCGTTCAAAAATTCCCTGCCACGTGAGCGTTCAAAAAACAAAACAAAAAAAAAACACCATTACGTAAACGTTCTTAAATAAAAAAAAAACGGTAAACGGTAAAATCAGTTATTGAAAATCGCCTGAAGACACCATTCATGGTAGAAACCTAGGTCGCTTACAAATGGAATATATATATATATATATATATATATATAATCAATTTCGCCCCAAGCATGGCAGTAAAGCTACAAGGACAAGAGATTATTGGTCAGGAAGAATTAGGAACGAAAATATTATTAATCTATTAATCAGCGGGAAGAGGAAAGAGTAATCAAGAAGGCCGTGGAGAGCGATTAACATTGCATTTAAATATTTGCAGATTAAAGTTCACCGGAAAGAATGAAGCTGAAAGGGAGGCTTTAGTGAATGCTGGACAATATCATCGAAAATGAAGACAAAACTGGAAGCGGCCGAAATGTGGTTCTACAGAAGGATGCTACGGATATCGTGGACTGAGCATACAAGCAACGACGAAGTGTTAGAAAGAATGGCAACAAAAAGGAAATTGATGCTGAGCATCAGGAAGAGACAACTGAAGTTCCTGGGACATGCAATGAAGAAGGAGAGCCTGGAGAACCTGATACTGACTGGTCAGAAGGAGAGACAGAGGAAGGCAGCAGATAACATATTTGCAGGGCCTGATCAGGTGGATGACGGAACGAGGGTTGCCAGGAGCAACAGGAGCAAACGTACTAAGAGCCACAAGGGATAGGGAGACGTGGAAAGCCATGATCGCCTACGTTCTGAAGGGACAGGGCACATAGAAGAAGAAAAACCTAACGGCACGTCAGGGCAAATTGGCTTGCCCTGGCGAGCCGTTAGGTGAAACCTAGGAAGGTCTGTTGGCTCTTAGTTAGATTTATTCTTATATATATATATATAGGCAGCAATCTTTCATTTAAACATTTCTTTAAAAACGACTGTCAGAAAGATATTAATTTTTTATTTAATTTTTCCATTATTCTTACGTGTTGTCTTCTTTACTGGAGATAAGGAATGTAAAAACATCCCATAATTTAAGACTTTCTAAGCGTTTTCAACCTCTTCACTGGCCATTTTCAAGGATGATTTTGGTGCTGCTTTTATGACATCATGTTTGACTGTAACATAATCTTTTGTTTTTTCTGTTTTTGAAAAGGAGAATTCTTTAAACATCACATCTTATATATATATTCTATTTACCCAGTAAACAACACTATATATATATATATATATATATATATATATATATATATATATATTAATCATATCACCCCGAACGAGGCGATAACGCCACTGATGCGCAGGGGGCTACGTAAGAGTAAAAAGATTGGAAAAGAGAAACAGGGAACAAGGGATGAGCCTCTTCACCTGTTCAAAGACGTGGGTGGAGTGTGAACCGAGCGATAGTTTAGTCTATATATATATATATATATATATATATAGTTTTTTTAATCATTTCACCCCGGGCAAGACGTCAATGCCACTGATGTGCGGAGGGCTACATAACTGCAAGAAAATTAATTAGAGGAGGGAGAAGAGGATTGCAGCCAATTAGAAAAAAGCAATAGAAAGATGAAAATGCAGGTGTAATGACAGTTGCAAGGGGGGGAGAGAAAGGGAAAGATATACGGGGTGGGAGGAGGGTTAGAGTCAAGTGGTTAGTAGATATACTAGCATAATAGCCCGGCGTTGCTCGGGTGTAATGAAAGCTTTAAAACTAATCCATGGTCCTGGAGCTCAGACTCTTTGGATGTTGACACGAAACACTAAAAAGCAATAGTTGTTTCCAGTTAAAGCGAAACCATAGACTGAAAGAAAAATGAAAGGATGTAAGTCAAATTTTGATTTCCTGGTATCAATATCAAGTAAGTTTTTTTTGTTGTAAACTGAATTTTGAAGGCTAAATAAGTCCTCTGAGTAAATGGTATCATGGCTGAGACTAAGAACTACAATTATACCTACTTAGAGCCAAACCTGAAGCAAAAACTAAAATAAAAGGGCTGAAAAACATACAGACATACAGGCAGATAAACAGACACACACACAAACATCTTGCCTTATATATATATATATATATATATTATTATTATTATTATTAATTTTCTGTACTATTTTAAGAACTGCAACCTTGAAACTTCTGAATATCGTTTCTTATGTCTTTGTCTATGAGTGTATCAAATTTTATTCAAATCGGACCACTCCTTCTATAACCCGATTTTTTCGATTATCGATTTTCGATATTTATCTGGGGTACCTCGACACAAAACCTAGTTAAGAACACTCGCAGACGCTTATAGTACAACTGTAAATTTTCAAGAAAATCGGTTCAGCCGTTTCGGAGTCTGTAGGTAGCGGACACACACACACACACACACGCACAGACAAAGTTTCATTTATAAATAAGTTTATATATTGTGTTGTTTACTGGCTAAATTTCTCTTTGTTTTGTTTTTTTAGTATATTGCTAGTGAAAAGTCATTTTAGGTAAGCAGATTTTTTGTCATAAAGTTTTTAATATCAAGATAAGTATAGAGTTTTGATAGACTTAATGAGGAGAAGAATGTCTCTTTGCTAAGCAATGTTATTGCCGACTTCGGAGTTTCGTGAGGGCATTATTGTGATGTCTTCACTCTTTATGGTCAGTTGTTTTTGTTTTTTTTCTGTTTTTTTTTTAATCATATCACCCCGAGCAAGGCGGTAACGCCACTGATGTGCAGGGGGCTGCGTAGGAGTGAAGAGATTGGAAAAGAGAAAACCGGAAACCACATCCTAAACAGGGAACAAGGGATGAACATCTTCACCTGTTCAATAGACGTGGGTGGAGTGTGAACCGGGCGATAGTTTAGTCTATCTAGTCCAGTTTCTCAATATTTTGCGTAATTACGTGAAGTTTGATGTAGTTTGATAGAAATTTATTAATACTTACAAGGTGCCGGAAGTTGTGGCGAGTCATGATCACCTACTTCTTTAAGGGACCGGCACACAAAGAAGTGATGTCTTCACTCTTCATGGTCAGTTGTTTTTTTGCTGTTTTTTTTTCATATTCTGAGCAAGGCGGTAACGCCACTGATGTGTAGGGGGCTGCGTAGGAGTGAAAAGATTAGAAAGGAGAAAACCGGAAACCACATCCTAAACAGAGAACAAGGGATGAGCATCTTCACCTGTTCAATAGACGTGGGTGGAGTGTGAACCGGGCGATAGTTTAGTCTATCTACTCCAGTTTCTCAATATTTTGCGTAATTATGTGAAGTTTGATGTAGTTTGATAGAAATTTATTAATACTTACAAGGTGCCGGAAGTTGTGGCGAGTCATGATTGCCTACTTCTTTAGGGGACACACAAAGAAGAAGAAGAAGAAAAAGACGGTTAATTCGCATTTTCTTTTTTATATTATTCAACTGTAGCTGGGCTCTCAAACGGCCAGCGAGTTATCTTTTTGCTAGAGACCATTTCCGTGACCAATATTTTCCTCAACACTTCACGATATTAATAAATTTGTCCCTCGACACCTTCCATACATAAGCTGTATCGAACCTGATCTATCCCGAAAGTGCCAAAAGACGGCCAAATCAATTTTAAGGTCAGTGAGGTTTGAGTTTCTCTCCAAGAAAGGAAAAAAAAGTCGATTTCGAAGTAAGGACCTCGTATTAAATGGTTCTGGACACGATTTTGCCTCGACTTTAGGCAATCGATGATTCGTTCTTAAAAATTACAGATAATATTTGTGCTTTTTATTTTGTGCAAATAAAATGAAACAAAACGAATAATGTTCCTGGGTATGATAATAAACCGCATCCCGCAGCAAGTCCACTGATTGGAAGTTTTTGAGGAGCATGGAACCACTTCTTAATTGCTGTTGTTCCAAGGTTCACTCTGACCCGGGATGGTAGCAACTGTTAGGGCCCCATCTATGGGCAAATAGTTAAAACCCAAACTGGAGTCAAAACACTATGACAGTATAAAAAATAGACATTTTATCATAAAAATTCCAGAAATATTTTTTTCAAAATAAAATATTACAAACAATACATTTTTGAAGAAGGAAATATTAGCAAAATATTACCAGCAATACATTATGTAAGAAAATTTACAGAAAAAATATTACCAGCAATTTTTTTGTTTTTTGGGGGGAAAAATATATACTAGCAATATATCTGATTATTGACGTCAATGAAATCTGATAAAGAACTAACTTTTTCATCAAAATCTGACTAAATCAACCTTCTCACTATAAGTAAACATTTAAAAATATAAAAAATTACAATGCCCTGAAACCCCAGCTTTTTGGCATTAAATAACCCACAGAGGTTGATAAATGCATTTAGGTGTGTCAAAATTGTTCAATCAAAATTGAGAATTATGTAACCACGGAGATTTCTCCAACCACCACTCCCTAATTTTCTAAATAACCACAAATTCCTTGTACATTTTCAAAAATAAACAATTTTCACCATTTATTTTAATATATCACCTGAAGAGGAACAGTATTGTTCTGAAACATGAAAATGTTTGTGTAGTGATATAATACTTTTATAAACCATTGTAATAACAGAATTACAATATTAAGCTCTACTTTGTATCGAGCACTCTTTATAAAAGTAAATGCTTGAACAGTGGGTTTTAATCTACCTGTTCTTTCACTTTTTTTGTTTTATATATATATATATATATATATATATAACCGTAATTTCTACTCCAACAGCTTCTTTTCTCGCGCTTCCCGCCTGTGGAATTCCCTTCCACATGTCTGCTTTCCTGTCAGCTACAATCTCCAGGAGTTTCAATGTAAGGTCAATAGTCACCTCCTATCACACTAACTTGCACCTGTTCTCCCAACACTCTCACCATCTACCCAAGCCTCATTCTCGGTACCCTTACCCGTCTATCACCCTCCTTTTGACATTTCTCATAGCTAACCATCCTTTCTCACCACTTTAAACCATGAATTTATCTTATATTTTCAAAAATAAATAATTTTCACCATTTATTTTAACATATCAACTGAAGAGGAACAGTTTTGTTCTGAAACATGAACATTTTTGTGTAGTGATATTATGCCTTTATAAACCATTGTAATAACAAAATTACAATATTAAGTTCTACTCTGTATCGAGCACTCTTTATAAAAGTACATTACCGGACATAATTATGAGGCCACCCCAGTTTTTTAAAAAGAAATGATGTATTTCATACTATTTTTAAATGGCTAATTCTAAATGAAAATAGAATGATTCTTTTGTTATTATTATTTTGCAAAATTTAACAAGGCAGAGAAACAATGATGAACTCGTCCGAATCACCTTAAATTTGATTCCTTTTTTCATTGATAAAATTGCAATATAAGTAATTATTAAATATTTATAGATTCTATTGATGCACATGTTATTGTGCAGTATAAACAAAAGAACCATTCTATTTTCATTTACAATTATTCACTTGGCAATAAATACTAAAGTATAGTATGAAATACATCATTTTTTTAAAACACTAGGGTGGCCTAATAATTATGGCCGATAGTGTAAATACTTGAACAGTGGATTTATAATCGACGTGCTTTTTCACTTTTTTGTAATATATATATATATATATATATATATATATATATATATATATAAGTTGAATATATGAATTAAAATCCGACAAGAAAAAGCAGGTAAGAAAAAGTGTTCTTTAATCTAACATGTTTCACTCTGAAGAAACTTCTTCAGATATTTTTAAAGGCACTTTCAAAAAACCCTCAAAAAGATTTAAACTTATTTATGAATAGAACTTTGTTGTGTGTGTGTGTGTGTGTGTGTGTGTGTGTGTGTGTGTGTGTGTGTGTGTGTCCGTTACCTAGAGACTCTGAAACGGCTGAACTGATTTCCTCGAAAATTTACACAGTTGGACTATAAGCATCTGCAAGTGTTCTTAGCTAGGTTTTGTGTCGAGGTACACCCGAAAAATATCGAAAATCGATAATAAAAAAAATCGGGTTTAGAAAGAGTGGTCCGATTTTATCAAATTTGATACACTCATAGACAAAGACATAAGAAACGATATTCAGAAGTTTCAAGGTTGCAGTTCTTAAAATAGTGCAGAAAATCCATAATATATATATATATATATATATATATATATATATATATATATATATAAGGCAAGATGTTTGTGTGTGTGTCTGTTTATCTGTTTGTATGTCCTTCATACAAATCCACATTTTTATCCGATTCTCACCAAACTTCACACAAATATTCTTTAGGCAGGGTCTGAGCTCCAGGATCATGGATTAGTTTTAAAGCTTTCTTTACATCCGAGCAACGCCGGGCTATACTGCTAGTTATTAAATATTTGGATATTTTTTATTATGCTGGTTCGACGTTTGGACAATTTTTGTCTTTATTTTCACCTGAAATTAAAGCCAAAATACGATATTTAGAACGACTCATGATTAAAAATAATAGACATTCATTGTCTGTTATATTTAACAGTATATGTTCAGTAACAGTATATGTTTAGAAAATACATACAATATATATATATATATATATATATATATATATATATATATATTGTATGTATTTTCTATTGTATGTATTTTCTAAACATATACTGTTACTAAACATATACTGTTACTAAACATATACTGTTACTAAACATATACTGTTAAATGTAACAGACATATATATATATATATATATATATATATATAACAGACAATGAATATCTATTATGTTTAATCATGAGTCGTTCTAAACATCGTATTTTGGCTTTAATTTCACGTGAAATTAAAGACAAAAATTGTTCAACATTTGGATATATTTTTGTTCCGTTGGTTCTAAGCTTTCGGCTTACATGAGCAATCTTCAGAGAGGTTACAGGGACGTTAATACAAAAACATCCACCATCAAGGATAATATTATCTAGTGCTGACATAGCACATTGCTATGCAATGATAACAGATAATATATCCTTTTAATAAGATAATATAATCTTTTATGGGGGAATGTCCTGATATTAACGTCCCAGTAACATCTCTGAAGATGGCTCATGTGAGCCGAAAGCTTAGAAACAGCATAATAAAAATTGTTGGACAATTTTTGTCTTTATTTTCATCTGAAACTAATGCCAAAATACGATGTTTAGAACGACTCATAATTAGACATGATAGACATTCATTGTCTGTTATATATATATATATATATATATATATAACTGATGAATTTTGAATATAGCGAGAAGCAGAATCAGGCCAGAGATAGGAGAGGAACAGTGCGGATTCGTCAATGACACTATAACAAGGAACGCCATATTTATGATTAGGATGCTTTTCGAAAAGGCAATACAAATGAAGGAGGATTTGTACCTATGTTTTATTGATTATACGAAGGCATTTGACAAAATACGACACAAAGAATTGATGGAGATGCTCAGCAGCCTCGACATTTTTGGGAAAGACATCAGAGAAATCAAGAGTCTCTACTGGTAGCCAACTGCCTGCATACGGACAGATAACGATTTCAGCAGATTTACAAAGATAGAAAGGGGCGTAAAACAAGGATGTGTTATTTCACAGGATCTGTTCAACTTGTACAGCGAGAATATTTTTAGGAACCTAGATGCTATGCCAGGATGTGTTATTAGAGGCCACAATTTAAACAACATAGGGTATGCAGATGATACAGTGCTGATAGAAGACACTGAAAGAAAACTACAAGACCTCCTACAGAGAGCAGCTGCGGAGAGTGACAAAAAAGGACTTTCCAAGAGGGCGTTTGCTACCAGAATTAGGCAACGTATAGCATCCTCTAAGTTTGGCTCCAAAGATTACTGGCGTCTCTGCAAAAGCGTGCTCAGCAGGAACAAGACTTCAATACCCCCACTAATCAATGAATTTGAAGTTCTCACCTCCCCAGCCGACAAGGCTGAGTGCTTTGCCCGTAAATTCTCAACCAATTCGACACTGGACTCGTTAGGAATACCTACACCAGACTTCCCACCCAGAACTAAGGCTCAACTAAATAACGTCCTCATCTCGCCCTCGCTGGTCGCCAAGATAATTGCGCAACTTGACCCACACAAAGCGAGCGGCGGTGACGGAATCCCAGTCATAGTACTGAAGAAATGTGCCCCAGAACTCTCCTCTGTCCTCTCTAAACTCTATAACCTCTGCCTATCTGCTTCCTGCTTTCCTGCCTGTTGGAAGTCCTCCTGCGTAGTACCTATATTTAAGAATTCTGGCGAACCCTCGGACCCCGCCAATTACCGTCCTATTAGTCTCCTTCCAATCTTTGGCAAAGTTTTCGAAGCCATTATCAACGCCGAGGTGATTCAGCACCTTATGACCAACGGGCTTCTCTCTGACAAACAGTATGGGTTTCGCTTCACCAGGTCTACTGCTGATATGCTAACGACCATTACCGAGTACATATACCAGGCACTCGACAAGAATGGTGAAGCCCGAACTGTTGCCTTGGATATCTCCAAAGCATTCGACAGGGTCTGGCATGCTGGCCTCTTGTGCAAACTGCGGAGCTATGGGATAACTGGACATCTGTCTGACCTCATCCAGTCCTTCCTCTCTAACCGCACATTAAAGGTGGTATTAAATGGGCATGCCTCCCAAAACTACCAGACGAACGCGGGCGTCCCTCAAGGTTCTATCCTAGGCCCCACGCTATTTCTGATCTACATTAATGATCTCCCCGACACCATTAGATCCCAAGTTGGCATGTATGCCGACGACACAACAATCTACTCCCGCATCGATCAGAAACCAGGTCTGGACGACAAAGTGAACCTCGCTGCCGCACTGGAAAGGGACCTCCAATCCGTAGTGACCTGAGGTAGGAAATGGTTGGTAAATTTCAATGCCTCCAAAACAAAGCTGTTATCAACTAACCACCATAGACTATCGCATCTACCTCCCATTAGCATGGGACAGGCTAGCCTCCCAGAGAGTAAAATACTACGCCTCCTTGGCCTTACACTCTCGGCGGACCTCAAATGGAATGACTATATTGAATCCATTGCCAAATCTGCTGCTATGAAAGTCGGCTCTCTGTGCAGGGCCCGGAAATTTTTCCCACCTGAAACTATTCTGCACATATACAAATCTACCATCCGCCCGTGTATTGAATATTGCTGCCATATCTGGTCGGGTGCCCCTGCTGCTCTCCTTGGGCTTCTTGACAAAATACAAAGGAGGATCTGTAACGTGGTTGATACTAACTTGGCAGACCGGCTGCAGCCGCTCTCACACCGGCGTGATGTAGCTTCCCTGTGCCTCTTCTACAAGTACTTTCATGGCTTCTGCTCCGATGAGCTTAGATCACTGGTGCCGCCCAAGCACGAATTTACACGAGATACTAGATTAGCAACTAGGTCCCACCCTTTTACAGTTAAACAAATAAGATGTAACCGTAAATTCTACTCCAACAGCTTCTTTTCTCGCGCTTCCCGCCTGTGGAACTCCCTTCCACAAGTCTGCTTTCCCGACAGTTACAATCTCCAGGTGTTTAAATGTAGGGTCAATAGACACCTCCTATCACACTAACTCCCAACTATTCTCACAACACTCTCATCTACCCAACCCTCATTCTCGGTATCCTCACCCGCCTATCACCCACCCTCTGTTATGTCCTATATTTAACCAGCCTTTCTCCTCTCTACGTAGCCCCCTGCACAGTAGTGGCAGTGACATGCCTTGCTCGGGGTGAAACGCTTATAAAAAAAAAAAAAAAAAAAAAAATAAACTGTAAGAAAACTGAATGTATGGCCATCAGCAAAATGGTCAGCCCAAAATGCCAAATAGAGGTGTAGGGGATACCAGAATTGAGCAAGTACAAAAATTTAAATAACTAGGAAGTGTTCTCACAGGAAATGGAAAGTGCGACACAGAGATCCGAAGGCAAATTGGCATGGTGAAGGACGCGTTCCAGAAGCTGAGTAAAGTAATAAGACACAGGAAAAGCTCACTAGAAACAAAGAAGAGAGTGCTAGATTGCTATGTATGGATATTATCATCGAAGATGAGGAAAAAACTTGAAGCAGCGGAAATGTGGTTCTACAGAAGGATGCTGCGGATATCATGGACTGAGCCTGTGAGCAACGAGGTGTTGGAAAGAATGGAAACGAAAAGAAATTTAATGGTGAGCATCAAAAAGAAACAACTGAAGTTCCTGGGACATGCAATGAGGAAAGAGGGCTTGGCGAACCTGATACTGACAGGCCAGATAGAAGGAAAAAGAGACAGAAGAAGGCAGCGGATCACATGTTTAAATGGTCTGATCAGGTGGATGAATGAACAGAGGTCGCGAGGTCTAACAGGAGAAAGCATGCTAAGAGCTATCAGGGGTAGGGAGACGTGGAAGGCCATGATCGCCTACGTCCTGAAGGACGCATAGAAGAAGAAAACTATATATGCCAAGTGTTTATAAGAAATTATGATGTGTATATAAAGTGGGGGATCAAATCTATATTATAATCAAAATACAAAATGATCCCTCATTTTGTAGCCATGCTAGTTTCTATACATTTAAATTCTAGATTTATTGGCTTGAGCTAGTGGATGGCAGAGTGGGGTTTGGGTGGTGTAACAGGAGAAAGCGTGCTAAGAGCCACCAGGGATAGGGAGACGTGGAAAGCCATGATTATGTCCTGAAAGGACAGGGCACATAGGAGAAGATTTTTAGAAAGTTTTCTGCTGTCTCGTTACACTACATATATATACTAGGATAAAATACTTTTAAAGAATGGTATATTTATGGGTTAAAGTTATATATGTTTATGGGTCAATGCTAGAACGTATGTAAATACTAGCAGTATAGCCCGGCGTTGCTCGGGTGTAATGAAAGCTTTAAAACTAATCCATGGTCCTGAAACTCAGACTCTTTGGACGTTGGCACGAAAGACTAAAAAGCAATAATTGTTTCCAGTTAAGGCGAAACCGTAGACTGACAGAAAAATGAATGGATGTAAATCAAATTAAGATTTCCTGGTATCGATATCAAATTTTATGCATTATTTTAAGAACTACATCCTTGAAACTTCTGAATATCGTTTCTTATGTCTTTGTCTATGAGTGTATCAAATTTTATTCAAATCGGACCACTCCTTCTATAACCCAATTTTTTCGATTATCGATTTTCGATATTTATCAGGGGTACCTCGACACAAAACCTAGCTAAGAACACTCGCAGACGCTTATAGTACAACTGTGTAAATTTTCAAGCAAATTGGTTCAGCCGTTTCGGAGTCTATAGGTAACGGACACAAACACACACAGACACACACACACATACATACACACGCAGACAAAGTTATATTTATAAATAGGTTTAGATAAAATTGAACATTGAGTTCGACACCTAGAGGCGACAGTCTCTTTCATACTAAACGCAATCGACAGACAATGTACGTTGTATTTATGCGCCAATTTTTATATATAACGGTTAGTGATGCATTGTGGGTAGTGTCGTGCATTGTGGGTATTCTTTTATTCTAAGGGCTATATTTATGATCGTCGTTTGCTAATTTCTTTAATATTTCTTCTTCTATGTGCCCTGTCCCTTCAGGACGTAGGCGATCATGGCTTTCCACGTCTTCCTATCTCTGGTGGCTCTTAACACTCTTTCTCCTGTTACCCCACCCCGCTCTGCCATCCACCTGATTACGTCCTTCAAATATGCTATCCGCTGCTTTCCCAAGTCTCTCTATCCCTCTATCTGACCCGTGCGTATCAGATTCTCCAAGCCCTCCTTCCTCATCACATGCCCCAAGAACTTCAGCTGCCTCATCCCGATACTCAGTATTAATTTCCTTTTCGTTTCCATCCTTTCCAAAACCTCATCATTGCTTACATGCTCGATCCATGATATCCGCAGCATCCTTCTGTAGAACCACATTTCAGTTGCTTCAGGTCTTTCCTTTATCTTTGATGAT
Organism: Ascarosepion bandense; assembly: GCA_037127315.1. Taxonomy (NCBI): domain Eukaryota; kingdom Metazoa; phylum Mollusca; class Cephalopoda; order Sepiida; family Sepiidae; genus Ascarosepion; species Ascarosepion bandense. Next base: position 1,513,960 of record JBBBDQ010001753.1, read on the forward strand.
ACTGTCCAGCATTCACTGCCATATTAAAGGACAGACATCACATAGCAATCCAGTACTCTCTTCCTTGTTTCTAGCGAAATTTTCTTGTCTCTTAATATTCTACTCAGCTTCTGAAATGCGTCCTTCGCCATGCCATTTCGCCTTCGGATCTCAGTGTCACACTTTCCGTCTTCCGTTTAAAACACTTTTGAAGTACTTAAATTTTTGTACTTGCTTGATTTTAGTATCTACAAACTGTAATTGGCATTTTGGGCTCCTCCGTTTGCTGATGACCATACGTTTGATTTTTTTCTTGTAGTTTATTTGTAGTCCTTTCTTTTGACTTTCTTCACCTTGCTTTTTAGGGAGGTCTTGTAGTTTTTCTTTCCGTGTCTGCTATCAGCACTGTATCATCTGCGTATCTCATGTTGTTTAGATTGTGACCACCAATAACGAATCCAGGCATAACTTCTAGGATCCTCAGAATAGACTCGCTGTACAAGTTGGATAGATCCGGTGAAAAGACACATCCTTGTCTTACGCCCCTTTCAATCTTTGTATATCTGCTGAATTCCGTATGCAGGCGGTTTGCTGCCAGTAGAGGTTATTGATTACTCTGATATATATATATATATATATCATTTCACCCCAAGCAAAACAGTTTTACTGCTACTGCTGCGCAGGGGGTTACATAGGGGAAGGTGAGGAGATAGAGGGGTAGGTTATAGGGAGTGTCAGGGGGGTGGTAATAGAAGGATGAGAATACCAGTGTGATGGGGTGGAGTGGATGGAGAAAAAAGCTTTTGAGAAAGGATGCAAGTTAGTGAGATAGGAGATGACACTTGACCTTACATTTTAATTCCTGGAGATTGTAGATGTCGGGGGAGCAAGTATCTTTGCCAAATATGTCAAGGTTGCTGAGCATTTCTAACAATTCCCTGTTGCGTACTTTGTCGAACGCCTTGGCATAGTCTTACTAAGTTTATTTACCTATTTATTTGTTTGTTTGGCTTAATTTATTTTACTTGCTTTTGTTTATTTTTTTATTTCTTTTCATTTATTCTTGTCAGTTTTCGGTTTTCGTTGTGTTTTCATGTCTGCATTTTGAGATGAGTTCAGATCGTTTAGTACTTTGTTTTTCTCTGGGAAGGTAATTATAGCTATTTTTCTTAAGACGGAGTTTACAATTTTTGGATTGATTGTTGTAGGCTAATGTTCTTTTCTTTATTTTCCATGATATTTTTGCTATGATTTGTTTTTTAGTTTTAATCTTCCAGATATGTTTAGAAAGCATTGAGCTGTTCGCGTATTTACTATTTATAACGCTCGTTTTATGTGCGTAGTTTCTTTGATTTTAGGGCTCTTCAGTTACTCCTATGTAGATTTTTCTTCGTTATCTGCTGATTTTACAGTCCGTCAGTTAAGTGCCATACGTGATACACGCTTGGGCGATCATGTCTCGAAAAAGAAATGACTGACTGGACAGAAGATTATCCCGTAGTAGGTTGCCATTGCTTTAGCGGTAGACTGGTTGCCAGCCAAGGCTATAGAACCCAATCTGTCCTGTTATTCGACTCATAGCTAGAGGGAGACGCGATGTATTATATTATTACGTAGTAATTTGTGGAGGATCAGTTTATTACTTCATAACAATAGAAAACCGACCCCCCACTTTATGACCAGAAGAAGTCTTAATCATGATCCCAACTATTATATTCAGTCAGTAATTTAAGTGCCATACGTGATACACAGTTGGGTGATCATGTCTCGAAAGAGACATGACTGACTGGACTGAAGATTATCCCGCAGTAGGTTGCCATTGCTTTCCGCGGTAGATTGGTTGCCAGCCAAGGCTATAGAACTCAATCAGTCCTGTTATTTAACCCATAACTGGATAGAAAAGACGAATGAATACCTTTCACAAGGGTATTTGTGCGTAAGTTAATGCAAGAAATTGAATTGGAATTCAAACACAACACTCCGTTCTGTCGTTCCGAGTCCACTGCACCACAATACACATCCTGATTTTACAGTAGCTTGGTAAATTACATTGTTATACAAGCTATTGTCGTTTAAGGGGCATTGGTTTTTTATTCTTCAGTTACACGTGGATTTAATTTGTTCGATTGGTTTGTTAAGCGTTTTTCTGTTGTGCTTTTTCGTTATGTGTTGCAACTGCAGCTGAGTTTTAACGCATTTTTTGAACAGTTCTTGATGCGGGGAAGTGTTTGTGCATGAGTTTAATGAATATTTTTTAATCGTTTCATCCCAAACAAGACGGTGCCGCCATTGATGCACAGAGGAGCAGGGGGTGACAGAGAAAGGGCAAGGGAAGGATGGGAACACAGGAGTGAAAACAGTTGCAAAAGTAGAAAGAAAGGAAACGAACACGATATACAGGGTGATGTGGAAAAGACTGGAGTCCAGTGGATAAAAGATGGGAATTGATATTGCATTTAAATTCCTGAAGGTCGTAGCTGTCAGGAAAGCAAGTATATGGAAGGGAGTTCCACATGCGGGAAGTGCGAGAAAAGAAGCTGCAGGAGTAGAATTGTCAGCTGAATTTGGTTGATCTAACTGTAAATGGGTGTGACCTTGTTGCCAGTCTGGTTGCATGTGTAAATTCTTGTGGCGGGGGCAGAAGCCATGAAACTATTTATAGAACAGACAGAGGGAAGCCACATCCCGCCGGTGAGAAAGTGGCTGGAGTCGAGCCACCAAGTCGGGACCTATCACGTTACAGATTCTCCTTTGGAGCCTGTCGAGAACACTGAGAGGAACAGCTGGGACGCCTGACCAGACATGACGACAGTATTCTATGCATGGTCGGATGGTTTATTTGCATATGTGCAAGATAGATTCAGGCGGAAAAAAACTCCCTGGTCCGACACAGTGACCCAACCTTTCTATCAGTGGATTTAGCTATTGACTCAATCTAATGATTTCACTTGAAGTCGGAAGATAGGGTAAGGCCGAGAAGGCGCAGTATATTGCTTTCAAGGAGACTCGCTTGGTCCATGCTTATGGGGGGCAGGAGTGGTTGCCAGTGATGGTTGACAGATAACAGTTTTATTTTAGAAACATTGAAATTTACAAGCCACTTCTTACACCAATCCACCACTGAGTGTAGATCCTGCTGTAGATCAGCAGCGAGCCGGATTTCTTTTTGATGCGATAGTAAATTGCGGTGTCATCTGCGTAGATACCTATTTAGGATTTGATCACGTCTGGAATATCATTTGAGAAAATCCGGAAGAGCGGCGGGCCTAGGATACAGTCCTGGGGGACACCACCGTTCGTGCAGTAGGATGTTGAGGCATGCCTATTCAAAACGATCTTCATTATGCGGTTAGATAAGAAAGATTGAATCAGATCAAGCAAGTGTCCAGTGATACTATAGCCCTGTAGCATGCATAAAAGGCCAGCGTGCCAAACCCTATCAAAAGCCTTGGAGATATCCAGAGCAACAGCACGAGCCTTGCCGGACTTATCAAGGACCTGGTATATGTACGCCGTGATGGCCATTAGCATATCGGCCGTAGACCTGGCAAAGTGGAAGCCGTATTGCCTGTCTGAGAATAGTTTCTGAGCAGTAAGATGTTGAACTATTTCATAATAGCCTCGAACATTTTTCACTAGAATAATTCTCGGAAAGCCTGCTATTAATTGATTGTGGTATTTGATCGATTATTGATGTCGGATGGTTGGAAGATGTGTATCTCAAGTGGTTTATCTTTGGGTTTTCTGTATGGTTTATAAGATTGAAGGTGACATCTAGAAAACCTACTCTGATTAGGTAAGTTTTTATGTGACTTTCGAAACCAATATTTTTTAAAAATCTAGTTTTGGCTGGGTTTTGTTTGTTACATTTTCTTAGGATTAGGAGACCGTCGTACCTGTAAAGCCCTGTATCATTTCCATAGATTATTTTACTTTGTTCATCTAGCAAATACATACCTATGAGTTCACAGGTTCCTGTGCCGTCAAAGGTTCCCATTGTAGTATCAAATGTCCTTTTCTTTATCTATATGTTTTCATTGTCGAATTGTAGTAATTTTCGGAGGTGTTCAATGATTTTTTCGTTTGTGCATATTTTTAATTTGTTCTTGGTCTAAGGAGATGGCCTTGTCTAGCATTGGTTCTGTCATAGAAGGGTAGACTTCTTTTATAATCTAGTTGTGTAAGACTTGACTAACTTAACAAGAAACTCAAAATTCCATAAAGTCTAATATATATATATATATATATATATATATATATATATATATATATATATATATAAGTAAATAAGTAAAAAAAAAATTTTCGACTAGTACTTTGACTAATGTTCAAGTGCGTAGTTCGTTTCTTTTTTTGTCTCCATTTTTCTCTTTCGCGTTTATACTCGGTGGGTTTTTCGAGACGTGTTCAAAGATAAATTCACAATTATACATACATACATATATATATATATATATATATATATATATAGGGATGAAATACATCATTTTTTTAAACACTGGGATTGCCTAATAATCATGGCCTATAGTGTAAATGCTTGAACAGTGGGATTTTAATCTACGTGTTCCTTCACTTTTTTTAATATATATATATATATATATATATATATATATATAGGGTGCGATGGATGAAATGTCTAAACGAGGCAAAGATAAATGACGCTGAGATCTTATTTTGACAGCTTTACAGAGTGCGATGGGTGCATTGTCGCCTAAATGAGGCAAATGTGAATATTATACTGACATCTCATTTATACAGTCATTTACTAACATAACAGATAAATATCTTGAAATGATTCAATTATATCACCATTGGCTTGAACCATAGACTTCAGGTGACTTTGGAATTTCCTGCAACTCTTCTGGACGATCTCCCCGTTTAAAATGGTGAATGCAGTATAATTCTTGTGTTCTGTTCATCTTTGGTGTTACAAGAAGTTTTGTTGATATAAGGGGTGATATTTTTTTTTGTTTTATTTTAATCATATCACCCCGAGCAAAGCGGTAACGCCACTGATGTGCAGGGGGCTACATAAGAGAAAAAGATTAGAGGAGATTGAAGAGAAGGACGAACCAGTTAGAAAGGAGCAAGAGAAGGATGGGAATACAGGTGTGATGACAGTTGCAAAGATGGAGAGAAAAGAAAGGATATACAGGGAGGTGTGGAAAGAACTACGGTCAAGGAGTTAAGAGATGAGTATTGACCTTGCATTTAATTTCCTAGAGGTTGTAGCCATCAGGAAAGTAAGAATAAGGAAGCGAGTTCCACAGGCGGGAAGTGCGAGAAAAGAAGCTGAGGGAGTAGAATCGTCGTCTGCATTTGGTTGATCTCCTTGTGAATGGGTGAGACCCAGATGACAGTCTGGTTGCACGAGTAAATTCTAGTTGCTGGGGCATCAGTGACTTAAGATCGTTGGAGCAGAATCCATGGAAGTATTTATAGAACAGACGAAGGGAAGCCACATCTTGTCGGTGGGAAAGTGGCTGTAGTCGAGCCGCTAAGTCAGTACCTATCACATTGTGGTCGCAGAAATTATGTGACATCCAAGACCGGCCTCTACTACTTTGTGTAGCATGATAAAGGGTCCTGTTGTCAAACATAGGGTCTTCAAGGGCAGAAACTCCCTCTTCGATGCCCTTGGTCTAGGCCTCCGAGTCGAGTTTGGTGGCGTTACGTTGTCATTATTCCTGATCACTTTAAACAAATTGATATACCATCCAACTCTTTTTAAAATTCTTTGCACTATTCTCTGATTGACATTTTTTTTTTATAAGCGTTTCACCCCGAGCAAGGCATGTCACTGCCACTACTGTGCAGGGGGCTACGTAGAGTGGAGAAAGGATGATTAAATATAGGAAATGTCAGAGGGTGGGTGATAGGCGGGTAAGGATACCGAGAATGAGGGTTGGGTAGATGAGAGTGTTCTGAGAATAGTTGGGAGTTAGTGTGATAGGAGGTGTCTATTGACCCTACATTTAAACACCTGGAGATTGTAACTGTCGGGAAATCAGACTTGTGGAAGAGAGTTCCACAGGCAGGAAGCGCGAGAAAAGAAGCTGTTGGAGTAGAATTTACGGTTACATCTTATTTGTTTAACTGTAAAAGGGTGGGACCTAGTTGACAATCTAGTATCTCGTGTAAATTCGTGCTTAGGCGGCACCAGTGATCTAAGCTCATCGGAGCAGAAGCCATGAAAGTACTTGTAGAAGAGGCACAGGGAAGCCACATCACGCCGGTGTGAGAGCGGCTGCAGCCGGTCTGCCAAGTCAGTATCAACCACGTTACAGATCCTCCTTTGTATTTTGTCAAGAAGCCCAAGGAGAGCAGCAGGGGCACCCGACCAGATATGGCAGCAATATTCAATACACGGGCGGATGGTAGATTTGTATATGTGCAGAATAGATTCAGGTGGGAAAAACTTCCGGGTCCTGCACAGGGAGCCGACTTTCATAGCAGCAGATTTGGCAATGGATTCAATATAGTCATTCCGTTTGAGGTCCGCCGAAAGTGTAAGGCCAAGGAGGCGTAGTATTTTACTCTCTGGGAGGCAAGCCTGTCCCATGCTAATGGGAGGTAGATGCGATTGTCTATGGTGGTTAGTTGATAACAGCTTTGTTTTAGAGGCATTGAAATTTACCAGCCATTTCCTACTCCAGGCCACTACGGATTGGAGGTCCCTTTCAAGTACGGCAGCGAGGTTCACTTTGTCGTCCAGACTTGGTTTCTGATCGATGCGAGAGTAGATTGACATCCAATGTTTGTATGCAAGCTTTCCAATGTGAATGCTTAACAATTAATGAACAGAAAGTAACGATTGACATTTTATTAAAGTTTTCGAAGATCAAAGTTTTTGGGTTTCTTTTTATAATCATATCGCCCCAAGGAAGACATTTTACAGTCACTATCATGCAGGGAGTTACATAGGAAGAAAATTACGAGAAAGAGTGACAGGTTATAGGGGGTGACAGGTAGTGGGTAAGAGAAGGATGAGAATACTGATGAGAATGGAATTGACAGAGAAACGAGCATGAGAGAGAGAGAGGATGCAGATTAGTGAGATAGGAGATGACTATTGCCTTTACTTAGAACCAACGTAATAAAAATATATCCAAATGTTGGAGAATTTTTGTCTTTATTTTCACTTGAAATTAAAGCCAAAATACGATATTTAGAACGGCTCATGATTAAACATAATAGATATTCAGTGTCTGTTATATATATATATATATATATATATATATATATATATATATAACTGATAAGCTGTGATACGTCGAAACAGATCTGTCTACGGATGACAATATTTACGCTCTCACAACCTGATTGAGCACTCTGGAAAAATAGTAGACTTTAATAAACAGTAGCTACTCTGGCATGTACGCATCGCTCATTCAGTGAAATGAATTAGAGCGCGTTAGCTATTGGGCGCGTATAACGATATGCGCTAAAAAGTCTGCCTACTTCCACCGAACGCCCATAGCCCAGGGGTAGAGTCGCCGACTGAGGCCATTTCAGTCGGGTTTCAATCCTGGGTAAAAAAGCAATCTAACCGTACTGATGAGCTGTCATACGGCGAAACAGATCTGTCTGCGGATGACTATATATATGTGAGCCGCTCTAAACATCGTATTTTGGCTTTAATTTCTAGTGGAAATAAAGACAAAAATTGACCAAGCGCAGAACTAGCATAATAAAAAAATATCCAAATATTTAATAATCTTTTTCAGAATTTTTTAAAGGCACCTTTAAAAATCTCTGAAGAAGCTTAATTAGAGTAAAACATGTTTTTTTTTTGTTTTATTTTATAATCATATCGCCCCAAGCAAGGCATTTTACTGCCACTGTTGTGCAGGGGGTTACATAGGAGGAAAGTTATGAGAAGGAGTGACAGGTTATAGGGGGTGTCAGGAAGTGGGTAAGAGAAGGATGAGAATACTGATGAGAGTGGATTGGACGGAGAAAGAAGCATGAGAGAGAGAGGATGCAGGTTAGTGAGATAGGAGATGACTATTGACTTTACATTTAAATTCTTGGAGATTGTAGCTGTCGGGAAAGCAAGTAAACGGAAGGGAATTCTACAGGCGGGAAGTGCGAGAAAAGAAGCTGTTGGAGTAGAATTTTCATTTACTTTTTATGGGTTTCACAGTAAAAGAGTGGGACCTAGTTGCTAATCTTGTTGCTCGAGTAAAGTCATATATAATTGACCGAAAAGCAAAAAAAAAAAAACCGGAAGTGAGTGCTACAGAACAAGAAGTGACGCAGTGTAAGTAATGTAACTATGAGCCTACGGTTAAATACATCCATTTGAGCTTAAAAATGAGACAATCTTGATACAATGAAAGAGGTTACTTAGAAGGAATATGCGGCAAAGAAAAACACTATTGAGAAAACCTCTTGATTTTGAAGCTGTGGGGAGATTGTTAATGTTTATTGATTCGGCCTTGTGTCAGACTTAACCAAACCCCGCACAGCTTACAAGTTTTATACAGAATTGTCAGAAGGTTATCATCATCAGAAGGTTTTCATCAGAAGGTTGGTAGCAGGCTGGAAATTTGTGTGGAAAAGTGGAAGAACAAGAATATGTATGGTTAGGTCTTGAAGACCATCACAATGCGTAAAGGTAAAGAAGTTGTTGGGTATTACCTATTTATTATTCATTACTATTTAGAGATCAGAATCTCATCTTCAGAATGATAGGAGAGCTTGATTTTCCATCCGTCCGCTGTTGAACCGTGCCTTTAAACGAATGGTCCTCTTTCGCTGCTACTGCTGTCGCTAATTGTAGTGAGTATGTGTATGTGTACACCTGTAAGTGTGTTGGTTCATGTATGTATGTGTGTGTTTATGGTTTATATAATTGTACGTATATAAAAAATATATTTTTCTTGCTAGTGAGTATGTATGTGTGTACACCTGTAAGTGTGTTGGTTCATGTATGTATGTGTTTGTTTATGGTTTATATAATTGTACGTATATAAAAAATATATTTTTCATGCTAGTGAGTGTGTGTATGTGTGTGTATGCGTGTGTACCTGTAAGTGTGTTGGTTCATGTATGTATGTGTGTGTTTATGCTTTATATAATTGTACGTATATAAAAAATATATTTTTCTTGCTAGTGAGTGTGTGTATGTGTGTGTATCTGTAAGTGTGTTGGTTCATGTATGTATGTGTGTGTTTATGGTTCATATAATTATGTGCATATAAAAATATATTTTTCATGTTAAAATAGAAATTTATTAAAAGAATACAATAATATAAGTTGTAGAAATTAATGTTCAATGAGAAAGTTAGGGGTATCAAGAGTTGTAGAAAATGTTCGTAGTAGTATTTTGTTGTCAATAGTCTATGCGTACGTACGGATGTATGTATGGGCGTTTGTTTGGTAGGAAGGTCTTTGAACGGAGAAGAAGAAGTAAAAGGAATCAGCACGCGAGAAAGAAGGAGAAAGAGGATGATGTGCGACGCGACCTTATGTCCGGGTCGACTTAAAAGTTCTGCCTTTTTACATATTAGCTTGTCTCTCCTGCTTCCATGTGACTCTGACTGACTGACACTGATCGGAAGTCATTTATAGTCATTTAAATTTTTTTCGCACTGGATCGTTAAGTCCTTTTTGGTCTTGCAAATCGCTTCTATTGGTCAGAAAACTAATTTAACATCTACTCGCGAAATACGGTTTCGACTTTTTTCTGGAAACACGAGGTCAATCCTTTTTCTATGCGGAAAAACAAGGATTCCTCACGCCATCGTGAATTTTTGTAAAAGTGAAGAAGAAAATTAATTTTAATTTTTAATTTCCTATCCCACAATTGTAAAAAGGAATCACTGCAGAAAAATCCCTTTCCTCAAATTTCTAAGTCAATCACGCTGACTTCGAAGTTTCGAGAAGGTATTATTGTAATGTCTTCACTCTTCAGGGTTATTTCAGCAGAAAAAGCAAGTGACCATGAAGAGTGAAAATTTGAAGTCAGTATGACTGAGATAACACTGTTCAGCTAAGTGAAAAACTTTTCCACGTTAACTCTATTGACGCTCTATCCTTATCTTCAAATATGGGCACCTCGATGTGGTGTAATGGTTAACAAGTTTGTCTCGCTAGAATCTATTACAACAGAATAGGGAGTTCGATCATATGAGCGTCTGTCTATTTTTTTTTTAACATTTTTAAGCTCCATTTCCACTGTTAAATTGTATAAAGTCGATGGTAGGAGAAAACTGTTTTATATATAGTGCCTCTCTTATAGCGAGGTGCCTTTGATATTGAGATTTAAATAGTATTTTTGTATTTCAACCAAGATTTTTCTTAAGAGTTCTTGTAAGTTATAGATTAATAAATGTTTTTATTGCACTATTATTACTAGATAGGTGGCATGTAAGGCGTCTACTCAAGGAAGTGGTAGTATAGCCAATATAGGTAATTGATTTAGGACAAGAAACACAATCATGTATAGGGCATTAAAATTCATACAATTTCTTACTAATTTAGATTTGATGAGGTCATTATTATTAGAAACAGCAAGGTTTGCTGCCTTCCATTTTCTATAATATATTATAAATTTTACATGTTTTTGAAGAATTACTGCAGAAATAGTGTTTAATAATTTTACATATAGAAAATTTGTCCTGTTTCTAAATAATGTGCATTTGGCTACTATAAAATGTTGTTGATTTCTTGTGTTATTTTTAAAGTTAATGTCATGTATTTTTGTAAGAATATATATATATATATATATAAGTGCATAATATATGCCAAATCAGATGTGATTCTTCTTCATGTGCCGTGTTCTTTCAGGACGTAGGCGATCATGGACCTCCACTTGGTCCTGTCTCTTGTCGCTCTCAACATTCTTCCCCTTGCTATCTCTCCAAAACCCCACTCTGCCATCCATTTGCTCAGCCCTATTAAGTAGGTCTCGCTCTGCTTTCCCCTGTCTCTCTTTCCCTCTATCCGTTCTGTGAGTATTAAATTCTCTAGGCCCTCTTTCCTCATTACATGTCCCAGAAACGTCATTTGTTTTTTCTCGTTTTCATCCTGTACAACACCTCGTCGTTAGACCATGGTATCCTCAGCATCCTTCTGTAGAACCACATTTCTGCTGCCTGAAGCCTCTTCTTCATCCTAGAGGAGATCTTCCAACATTCATTTCCATACAGAAGAACATATATCACATAGCAATCCAGCACTCTGTTCTTTGTTTCCCAAATTTTCCTATATTTCAGTACTCTGGTTAGCTTTTGAAATGCGTCCTTGGTCATGCCAATGCGTCTTTGGATCTCAACATCACACTTCGCATCCTTTGTCAGAACACTTCCCAGGTATTTAAATTTCTTTACTTGTTTTTTTTTTAAGCATTTCACCCCGAGCAAGGCGGAAATGCCACTGATGTGCAGGGGGCTACATAAATGTAAAAAGATTAATTAGAAAAGAGTGAGGAGTACAAACTCGTTAGAAAGGAACAATAGAAAGCTGAGAAAGCAGGTGCGATGACAGATACATAGGTGGAGAGAAAGGGAAGGTTATACAGGGGAGGAAAGAGAGCTAGAGTCCAATGGTTAGTAGATGAGTATTGAGTTTGCATTTAAATTTCTGGAGGTTGTAGCCGTCAGATAATGTCATCAAATTATTTTAAACACTCCTTCAAATTTTTGTCAACACAATATTCCTTCCATTTGGTACAAAATATTTTGCCGGAATAAGCATTTTCTTTAACTGAAGAGAAGAATAATGTTGGGACGCCCGCGCCTATTCGACGATAATGGACTATTCCATTACTATGTAAAGTAATGGTGGCATCTACGTGAGGGGAGTGTGCCGAGCAGCCGATCGACAAGTCAGTCGTAGACTTCCGGTGACGACCCGGAAGTACCCATTGCTCATACTACGTCTTACGACGGTTGAAACGATTAACCCTTATTCTTGTATTGGATACTAATAACCTTCGTAAATACTATTTTCACGGAATACAACAATTAACCTATTCCTGTTGTTGAGTTATTTATTCTTACTCACGACATAACAGATAAAAAATATAAAAATAAAAATAAGAAGTAAAAGAGAAAAAGGGAAAGAGAGTCAGGACAGAGACATTGGCGTCAGATCGGCAGGGAGTGTTCAGACCAGTCGTCAGTGGTTGACCTCTGAAGAAACATCTAATTTCATGGATACGTGTGTTTGTGTGACCCCACTCATTGATATTGACCTATATCCATATATACATATGCGTACATTCCCACATATACTTACAAATGTGACTTTACCGATCTACACTTTTTAGTGTCTCCGTACGGATCATTGCGTTCATACACTCACACATATACATTTCATAAAGACGGGATTTCAGCGCATATAAATAGTGATATATATATATATATATATATATATATATATATATATATATAATTATTAGTAATTCTCACATATACTCCCAAATTATATTTTCATACTTCCATACATCCTCACATACATACGTATATATGCTCATAAATGTGTTCGTCATACCTACATTTATCTTTTTATATCCACATACAATTATTGTGTTCACGAATACATGTATACACATCCGTACATATATATATATATATATATATATATATATATATATATATATCCGAGTGAATACAGAACGAAGAATTCTTTCCACGTCCAAAACATTAATTAATAATTAACATATCTCGATATATAATTTTCTATATAGAGCTGTGAATATTTATTATAAATTATATTTTAGAACATGTACATGACTTCTCTATATATAATCGCTACGAAGGTGCGTCCGTTTCTGCATTGGAGTACCAAGGAAGCATATATATATATATATATATACGAGCAACTTTGTATATACCCCTATGCATAAAGACAATGTACGCCTGTGTACACTTAACTCCCAAACGAAGTGGTATATTTTCTTTTCATACGTCTTAATAAACATTATACATATATATATATCCATATATGCCGGCATACCTCATTCGGATTGTTGATACTAACCTGTACACATATGGGTAGAATGATCAGTACATGAATGTATAATCAGTTCAAGAATGCACAATTGATTACATCCAAGATTAACATAACCCACATATAATCAGGTGTTTTCACATGATGGGAAAACGTATACATAATTAGATCCATTCTTATACATGAAATATACTTATACTTAGGTGCCCCCTTACACACACAATAACACATACAATCATATATATAAACATGCACAAAATTAGGTGCACCCATATATATGAGAAACATATCTCACCTTACACTTAGCTGCCCAATAATACACGTGAAGTATTTATGTCGATGTCATTATAGTGAACTCATTTACAATTACATAGTTCATGATAGGATATTTTTGTTTTAATCATATCACCCCAAGCAAGGCATTCCACTGCCACTATTGCGCATGGGGCTACATAGGAGAAGGTAAAGAGAAGGAGTGGTTAGACATAGGGAATGTCAGGAGGAAGGTGACAGATGAGTAAGGATAGCGAGGATGAGGGTTGGGCAGATGGGAAGAGTGTTTGATAGAATGGGAGCAGGTTAGTGTGTTAGGAGGTGTCTATTGACCTTACATTTAAACTCCTGGAGACTGTAGCCGTCGGGGAAGCAATCGTGTCGAAGAGAATTCCACAGTCGGGAAGTGCGATGAAAGAAACTGTTGGAGTAGAAGTTACGGCTGCATTTTATCGGTTTCACTGTAAAAGGGTGGGATCTAGTTGCTAATCTAGTATCTCGTGCAAATTCGTATTTATGGGGCACCAGTGATCTAAGTTCATCGGAGCAGAAGCCGTGAAAGTATTTATAGAAGAGACACAGGGAAGCCACGTCGCGCCGGTGGGAGAGAGACTGCAGGCGGTCTGCCAAGTCGGTATCTATCACATTACAGACCCTCCTCTGAACCTTATCGAGAAGCCCGAGGAGAACAGCAGGGGCACCCGACCAGATATGACAGCAGTATTCAATGCACGGGCGGATGGTAGATTTATAAATGTGCAGGATAGATTTAGACGGAAAAAACTTCCGGGCCCTACACAGAGAACCGACTTTCATAGCAGCGGATTTAGCAATGAATTCGATATAGTCATTCCATTTGAGGTCCGCTGAAAGTGTGAGACCAAGGAGGCGTAGTGTTTTACTCTCTGGAGGCAAGCCTGGTCCATACTAATGGGAGGTAGGTGAGATTGTCGATGATGGTTAAATTCTTTTAAAACTTCGTGCACCAATAATATAAATCATTGTGTACTTAAATTGGCGTGTCAATCCATTGGATGGTAAGTCCTTCTCTTCACTTTGGTTTTCTCCAACGAATGATCCACACAAATGTGAGAGAGCTGGAAAGTGTGTCGGAACGGGGTGATTCTAAAATTTTAACTTTGATAACAATCTACAAACAAGATTAATCAAACCCTCAAAATAGATTTTATAGATGTTCCTGGACTTATCTAATCTAATCCATAAATCCTGGGATTTCTTCATTTCTTTAATGTCCTGATTTATTCTTCAAAAACAGAACTAGGATTAATATAAAAAAACAATAAAAATCCCGCGAGATTTAACAATGAAACTTACTATTAAATTTCATTTCCGTTCAAATTTGAATTCTAATCATTAGCAGTATTTCATTGATTTAAACTTTTCTCAACATATTCTCATTCATTTTTCTTTGCTTTCCATTTTCTTTGTCTCGTTGTAATTTTTTCTTAGATTTCTCTCTTTTTGCCTTGTTTTTTTCTATTTTCTTTATAATGCTATCCAATAACAAACATTATGTTTGCTTATTTTTAATAAAATCGGTTCATACTCACGAATAATCGTGTATTATAATTGTTGGGGCTCTCTTTAACTTTTTCTACAGTAATGGACTGTTCTAAGCACTACATAAAGTAGTAATGATGATACCTCGGGGAGAACCTCGGAAGTCAGTCGAGGAAGTAAGCCGAGTGAACGAGTCAGTCGGATTTTTCTGGTATTGGACCGGAAGTGTCCTATTTGTCAAACTCTTACGTCTCTACGACAATAGATTCTACTAAACCCTTTTTTTTTTTAAATCATTTCACCCGAGCAAGGCGGAAACGCCACTGATGTGCAGGGGGTTACATAAATGTAAAAAGATTAATTAGAAAAGAGTGAGGAGTACAAACTAGTTAGAAAGGAACAAGAGAAGCAGGTGCGATGACAGATACATAGGTGGAGAGAAAGGGAAGGTTATACAGGGGAGGGGAGAGTTCTAGAGGCCAGTGGTTAGTAGATGAGTATTAACTTTGCATTTAAATTTCTGGAGGTTGTAGCCGTCAGGAAAGCAAGAATACGGGAGTGAGTTCCACAGGCGGGAAGTGCGAGAGAGGAAGCTGCAGGAGTAGAATTGTCGTCTGCATTTGGCTAACCTGACTGTGAATGGGTGGGACCCAGTTGCCAGTCTGGTTGCACGGGTAGACACCTGTTAAGGAGGCATCAGTGACTTAAGCTCATCCGAGCAGAAGCCATGAAAATATTTATAGAAGAGACAGAGGGAGGCCACATTTCGACGATGGGAAAGTGGCTGCAGACGAGTCGCCAGATCAGTACCTATCACATTACAGACTCTCCTTTGGAGCTTGTCAAGAACACTGAGGAGAACGGCAGGGGCACCTGACCATAAATGGCAGCAGTACTCCATGCACGGATGGATGGTTGACTTGTATATATGTAGGATGGATTCAGGTGGAAAAAACATCCTGGATCGACATAGTGACCCAACCTTCTTAGCAGTAGATTTTGCTAGGGATTCAATATAGTGGTTCCATTTGAGGTCTGAGGACAGGGTAAATCCGAGGAGGCGTAGTGTATTACTCTCCGGGAGAATCACCTGGTCCATGCTTATGGGAGGCAGAAGAGGTTGCCTGTAATGGTTGACAGACAAGAGCTTGGTCTTAGAGGAATTGAAGTTGACAAGCCACTTCTTGTCCCAGTTCACCACAGAGTGTAGATCCCGCTCAAGGTCAGCAGCGAGTTTGTGTCTGTCCGCCACAACAGGTTTCCTACTGGAGCGGGGGTATATTGTAGTGTCATCTGCGTAGATGCCTACTTGATCTCATCTGGGAGGTCGTTGATGAAAATAAGGAAGAGCGTCGGGCCCAGGATAGAGCCCTGTGGGACACCAGCATTCGTGCTGTAGGACAAAGAGGCACGCCCATTCAGAACGACCTTCATTTTGCGGTTATTTAAGAAAGATTGGATTAGGTCAAGCAGGCGACCGGTAATACCATAACCGCGTAGTTTGCATAGGAGTCCAGGGTGCCAAACCCTGTCGAAAGCCTTGGAGATGTCCAGAGCAACCGTTGGTTGTATTTTTTTCACAAGAATTCTGTACATGAAACATAACAATAATTAAAATATGTGAGAAATGCGCTGTAACATTTAAAGATGTTTTTATTTTCCATTTCTCAAGTTCCCAAGTACTTTCAATCTTCTGAGTTCTTCTTCAGGGGTTCAAGCAGCAGTAACAAAATAATCATTAGTATGTCATATATTTTTGGTTTCCATTTGTTGAGAATTGTTAATTTATCATCACTGACTTCAATCTGCTTTTTCACAAGACCACGTTTAAATTGCCAGGTAATGTTGTTATGATGGGCTGCTGGATTATATCATTTATAATTTTTGTATTTCGACAGCAAATTATATATATATATATATATATATATATATATATATCCGCCTGTCGCGCTCAGGGAGGTGATAACCTGTGAGGAAACAGCTAATAATCTTATAAAATCATAGTTTTGAAGTTAATGCATGGTTAACACATTTAATTTAGTTCATTCACAAAACTGGAGGAATACAGTGGAACCTGTCGTATGTGACCACCTGTTGTTAACGACCGTTTTTTCTATGCACGGACAATTTGCTAATGTTTATTGACACTTAGTGAGCGACCATCTCCAGAACGCGACCAGCGACTAACATCAACGAGTGAAAATCACTGATCAAGCAACCGCTTAAAAAAAAACTCCATTTTGGTCGTACACTGAGAACTTCTAAATTAGGAGAAACTAAATGAGTCATCTATTTCATTTTGATTTTATCTAAGCCAGGAACACTTCCTCATTGTTTTGTTATTGTAGTGTTGTATCAAGCTGTTATTTCTTGTTGAAATGTACATTGCTTGAGGTCACCTCACCGTCAAACATCGGCTGTTTTGCACAACATGTATTGCATTTGACATGTTCAAGGGATTTATCGCAGTCTCTGTACTGACTTGGATAAATTCAGGGATTGGGAAAATCACAATTATGTCCCTTTTTCAAATGTCTATCTCTTTCGTTCCTTTATTTTTTGTGTATCTATCTACTCTATTTCTATCTGGGTATATCTATCTCTATCTCTCTCTTTCTCTACCCCCAACCACGATTGCTGTCAGTTTTTTGTATGTTTTTTTTTTTTTGCCTTATCGCAGATTCTCTTTTGCTATCACTCGCTTCTTAGAAAAAAATTGAAACCGTATTCGTCGCGGAATTTTTCAACCTATATATTTTATAAGAAATTGCTAGTACAGGAACGAAAAAGAAGGCAATAACTGACTTTTTTTAAAGTCCATTTAATAAATATTTTTTTTGTGAATAAATATTTTAGTTTCTTGTTGACCATTGTAAACACGTTTTTTGAAATTTTAAAATGAATTATGCTGAATTAATTTCTTTAAAGTTAGGCCATTTTCTTATGTTCTCATTTATTTATTACCAGATTACATGGTAAAATTCTAATATGTACATTTTGATGAGTGGAATATACGTTCCTGGCGTAAATAGGTAATGACTATGAGCATTTAGTGAGCGACCACCTCCCGTATGCGACCAGTTTTGATGGCAGTAGGGTTGGTCGCATATGACAGGTTCCATTGTATTTTTTTTATCAAAAACAAAACAATTAACGCATAAGTTCTGTTTGGTTTTGAAGTTAATGGACAGTTAACACATTTAGTTCATTCACAAAACTGGATGAATAAATATCAATAGTTTTTTAAATCAGCAGAATTCTCCAATAATTTTTAAAACTAAAATTTTTAAAAATTGCGCAATGTGGCTTCCCTGTGTCTCTTCTACAAATACTTTCACGGCTTCTGCTCCGATGAACTTAGATCACTGGTGCCTCCTATAAATGAGTTTATTCGAGCCACAAAATTAGCAACTAGGTCCCACCCTTTTACTGTGAAACCAATAAAATGTAAAGGCAAATTCTACTCCAACAGCTTCTTTTCTCGCACTTCCCGCCTGTGGGATTCCCTTCCATTTACTTGCTTCCACGACAGCTAAAATCTCCAAGAATTTAAGTCAATAGTCATCTCCTATCTCACTAACTCGCATCCTCCCTCTCATGCTCCTTTCTCCGTCCACTCCACTCTCATCAGTATTCTCATCCTTCTCTTACCCACTTCCTAACACCCCCTATAACCTGTCACTCTTTCTCATAACTTTCCTTCTATGTAACCCCCTGCAAAACAGTAGCAGTAAAATGCCTTGCTTGGGGCGATATGATTATAAAAAATTAAAGAAAAAGTCTATACTATTATAATGTTTATAATTATATAATTATAATGTTTATAATTATAATAAATTGGGGGATCGATTCTACATTACAATCATTATATAAATTGATCCCTCACTTTATGGCCACAATCATCCTCCTCTCATGCTTCTTTTTCCGTCCACTCTACTCTCATCAGTATTCTCATCTCTCTCCTACCCACTTCCTGACATCCCCTATAACCGGTCACTCTTTCTCATAACTTTCCTCCTATGTAACCCCCTGCAAAACAGTGGCAGTAAAATGCCTAGCTTGACATAATTTTTGTTATTTTAGTCAAATCTAAATTAATGCTTGAAATACTTTTTAGAAATGCATGGCTGAATCTTTTGCATAAATTC
Organism: Ascarosepion bandense; assembly: GCA_037127315.1. Classification (NCBI taxonomy): domain Eukaryota; kingdom Metazoa; phylum Mollusca; class Cephalopoda; order Sepiida; family Sepiidae; genus Ascarosepion; species Ascarosepion bandense. Next base: position 1,532,841 of record JBBBDQ010001753.1, read on the forward strand.
TCCAGGTTAGTTTAAACATTAATACTCATTTAACAGTCACGCAGACCGGGGGTGATAAGCTATGGGAAGTACTTCCAATTCCAGGGAAGAATTTCTTTGCAGTCTTTCTGAGGAGTTAAACTTTCTTTCCTTTCTCTTATAATAAAGACTGTTGTGTATTTGTGTGTGTGTGTTTATTTATTTCCCTCCTGTCACAATCAGGCTGGACTAACCTTTCAGAAAAATGCTGATGATTCTCTTAGCTATTTTGTCACTCTTTCCCATAACTTTCCTCATATGTACCCACTGCACACCAGTGACAGTAAACTGCCTTGCTTGCAGCGATATGATTAAATATATATATATATATATATATATATATATATATATATATATATATTTCTTATGCTTTCTTTTTTACTTTCCTTTCTTTCCTGTTTCTTTTTCTTTTCTTGATTTCACATTTTCTTTCTTTCCTTCTTTTCTTTTCTTCTTTTCTTTTCTTTTCTTCTTTCTTTATTCAACATTTTACCTTATACGGGAAATTTTCCAAAAACGGAAAGTAAAGTTGACACTTTATAAAATAAATTTTTAAATAAAGCGTTTATTACCATCATTACTACCTACCTGATGAGGGATTTTTTCAATGTCGAAACAAAATGCACAATTTTGTAGTAGTTATTTACGTGTTCTAATGTAAATATTATATACTAGCAGTATAACCCGGCGTTGCTCGGGTGTAATGAAAGCTTTAAAACTAATCTATAGTCCTGGAGCTCAGACTCTTTGGATGTTGGCACGAAAGACTAAAAAGCAATAGTTGTTTCCAGCTAAAGTGAAACCATAGACTGAAAGAAAAATGAATGGATGTAAGTCAAATTTTGATTTCCTGGTATCGATATCAAATAAGTTTTTCATCGTAAACTGAATTTTGAAGGTTAAATAAGTCCTCTGAGTAAATGGTATCATGGCTGAGACTATAATTATACCTACTTAGAGCCAAACCCGAAGCAAAAACTAAAATAAAAGTGCTGAAAAAAATAGACATACAGGCAGATAAACAGACACACACACACACAAATATCTTGCCTTTTATATATATATATATATTATCGATTTTCTGCACTATTGTAAAAACTGCAACCTTTAAACTTCTGAATATCGTTTCTTATGTCCTTGTCTATGAATGTATCAAATTTGATTAAAATCGGACCACTCCTTCTATCACCCGATTTTTTCGAGTATCGATTTTGGATATTTATCGGTGGTACCTCGACACAAAACCTAGCTAAGAACACTCGCAGATGAGGCAATGTTTTTTCGATGTCGAAACAAAATGCACAATTTTGTAGTAGTGATTTACATGTTCTAATATAAATTTTAAATAATATATAAATAGTCATCCGCAGACAGATCTGTTTCGCTGTATCACAGCTCACCAGTACGGATAGACATCCAATTGCTTTTTACTCCATTTCGAAACCCTATCGAATTGACATCAGTCGGCGATTGTACCTCTGAGGTATGAGCGCTCGGTTGAAGGAGGCAGACATTTAGTGTATGATGTATCATGCGCCAGAAGTTAGAGTGTTCTAATTCATTACTGAATGAGCGATGCGTAGATGCTTGAGTGCTACTGTTTTTACAGTCTGCCATTCTTCCAGAGTGCTCAATCAGGTTGTAAGAGCGTAAATATTCAAGCCGAGAACGTTTCGTTTTAAGTGTAAATGTAGAATTTTGTAGTAGCTATTTACATGTTCAATATAAAGTTATATATATATATATATATACACGTTGTATTAAACAACAGAGACAACTTAGTCTTGCCTATTTTTTTTTTTTTTTTTTGATAGACATTACTCTGAATTTACCTTCATTATATTCGTGTAAATGTTGGGAGACATATATATCTATATACATAAAAGGCAATCTCTTAGTCTGTAAGCTATGCACGCCTACATATTTTAAGCTACGCCATTCAAACTTTCTACAGGGGAGCCAGGTCGACACATACTTTTTGAGTTTTAGTTCAGCAATTTTCCCTTTCGCACTTTTGGGCCAATGAAGCCGATTGTTTACATTTTCTTCGTAAAACAGCTAAAATCTTAGATCGTTGCTGAATTACGTCACAGAAATCAAATCACACGTGCCAAACGCGACTAAAATATGTTTTTATTAAATAAAAAAATAAAAAAACGAGCCTTTATATTTAATTTTTATTGGCCAACAAAAAAATGTGAATATTTTCCCCGTCATTTTGAAACAAAAGAAATATTTTTAAAAAAGGGTTTTTTCAAACAAAAACAGAATATGTAAAAAACAGTGTGTGTAATTCGTGTAGCATTAATGTAACTGTTTCCTCTAAAATTAAATGTCTACATTTTTAAATATTCTTCGAAAATTTCTGAACTGAGAGCGTAATAGTTTTTATATTTTTAATTTCAGTAAAACAAAATAAATAATTTTTATTTTTATGTTAAATTCATTTAGTCAACAAAAATTTAAATATTTTCCATCGTAATTTTGAAACAAAAACAAACGCAATGTTGTTTACAATGTCACACGAAACATTTAATTTCAGTGAAACAAAATAAATAATTCAAATCAAATCACATTTACGCAAAACAAAAGAAAAAATATTTTTTTCTCCTACTACTAAAATGTTCTGATTTGCACGGGCAACGCCGGGTTATAATTTTTTTTTACATCGTATCACCCCGAGCAAGGCGGTAACGCCACTGATGTGCAGGGGGCTACGTAATAGTGAAAAGATTGGAAAAGAGAAAGCCGGAAACCACATCCTAAACAGGGAACAAGGGATGAGCCTCTTAACCTGTTCAATAGACGTGGGTGGAGTGTGAACCGGGCGATAGATAGATCTATCTACTTCAATACGATAGTATATATACATATACATATATATATACATATATATATATATATATATATATATATATATATTGTACAGGTGTAGAGGCTCATCCCTTGTTCCCTGTTTAGGATATGGTTTCCGGCTTTCTCTTTTCCAGTCTTTTCACTTTTATTTTATTTTTTTTTCAATTGGAGTAGATAGACTAAACTATCGCCCGGTTCACACTCCACCAAAAAGTTCGTAAACACTTGCGAAATGGGTCTATCTGGTCCAGCACAATCGAGATGGGTTCAGAAAGAGCAAGAGACACCGTCGGTTCAAAAACAAGATTGATTCGGCAAGAAAGTCATGCTGTGCGTTTGATGGAACTTTGAAGAATATTGCATTTTGAGTTGGTTCCGAATGGTCGAGTCATCAGTGCCGAACTTTACTGTCGGCAACTTGAGCGGTTCTACGAAAAGTTGAAGCAAAAGTACCCGGCTCTAATCAACCGAAAGCGCGCTTTGATGCAGCAGGACAATGCCAAGCCACACATCGCCAGGAAGACCAAAGACAAGTTTGAAGAGCTGGACGTCGTTGATTTTCTACCACATCCAGCCTACAGTCCTGACCGTGCTCCATCAGATTAAGGCCTTTTCCGCTCAATGTAACACTTTCTGAAGGGCCGCCGATTCGACTCGTTTGATGAAGTCGTGGAAGCGAGTCAAAAATTCTTTGATTCGAAGCCGTCTGAATGGTACTTTGACCAGATCCGAAAGCTTGCAGATCTATGGCAATAAGTTTTGGAAAATGATGGTGTTTATTTTGAGCAATATTTTTTTATGTTTTTGCGAGTAAAATTTCTATTTTTTGCAAGTGTTTTCTGCTAACCTTAGATTACTTGGTGAGTAAAATTTCAGTTTTTTGCAAGTGTTTACGAACTTTTGGGACAACCTAATAATTAACGTGTTTTCTTTTTTGTGTGTGTGTGTTTTTTAACGAAATAAATAAATAAACATAACGTAGATGCGAAAAAACGGTATCAGAAAGGAAAAGAAAACTATTTATTTTGGTCGTAAGCCTGAAATTCTCGAAGATTATGGAATCAATATTTCCATCATTAGAAATAATCTATAACAGGCCGAAACTGTCAATTGATATTTAGTAAATCATTTTGCTCTAATCAAGACAATAAAGTCACTTAAACGCAGGGGTTTGCTGAGGGTCAAAGAATATGAGAAAACATTATTAAAAGGGGAGAATAATAAAAGAAGAGGAAGGCCCAACTGGGTAATCTATACAGTACTGTGCAAAAGTATTAGGACAAGAACTATTTTATTTTTATGAGGCCTCAAAATAATTGCGACAATTTACCAATCGCACCTGGTATATATACAGTCCTGTGCAAAAGTATTAGGACAAGAACTATTTCATCTTTTATGAGGCATATTGACAGAAAATAAACAATTTAATTAAAGTGATTTTATTTGATTTACTCAACAAATGCTTTAACAAACAAAAAATACTTGTTACAAAATAAATTTAATATTTACTATAATAGCCTTTAGCTTTGAAATAATAAAATAACTGCGACAATTTACCATTCGCACCTAATGTGCATATATATATATATATATATATATATATATATATATATGTATTAGTGTGCAAAAGTATGAGGACAAGAATTTTTTATCTTTTATGAGACATATTGACAAAAAATAAACAATTTAATAAAAGTAATTTTAGGATGTAGAATTTGAAGATGGGAAAGATATTAATCCGTCTCTTCCCTCCAGTTATGGGTTAAATAATAGGACAGATTGGGTTCTATAGCCTTGGTCGGCAAACAGTCTACCGCAGAAAGCAATGGCAACCTACTGTGGGATAGTCTTCTGCCCAGACAGTCATGTCTCTTTCGAGAAATGATCGCCCAAGCGTGTATCGCGCATGGCACTTAACTGACTGAATTTTATTTGATTTACTCAACAAATGCTTTAACAAGAAAAATACTTGTTACAAAATAAATTTAATATTTAGTATATAGACTTTTGCTTTCATCACAGCCTTCATTCTGTCAGACATTGACATTACAAGCTTCTTCAGTGTATCTCATGGTATCTCCTGCCAAGCAGTTTGTATTTGTTCCCAAAGTGTGTCTTGCGAAGTAATATTAGATTGTATGTGTATGGATATGATTTGGGGCTTCTTCCGATATAGAAATCTTGTAACACATTTGAATTAATAAAGGTTTTGTTTTCCACCATTGTTGATGAAGCGAGAATTTCCTCGCTGAAATGTCCATCCAACGGAATTAAATTTTGAAATATATATATATATTCGGATTTAAAAACCTACGAACAGCTCACCTCACAGACAAACTTCTCAACTTCGAAAATGACTTGTTCGAAACCATAAATAAAATAACTTTCCACAAATACAAAAATAAATTCCAGAAACACTTAGACACAATAGTCAACAACATACACAAATCTGATAAGATAGTTGTTAAATCAGACAAAACATCGAACTTCTATAAGATGGACCCAAATGAATACAAGGATCTTATTTTAAAAAAACCTAACCAAAAATACAGAAAAATAGACAAAGAACACAAAAACCACATAGACAGAATAAACCAGGAAGATAAACTAATTACAGGCAAACTGAAAATAAGTGACCGAGTCCCCAAAATAGCAACGAAAGAAGCATATGTACTGTTGAAGGACCACAAACCTGATTTTTACAGCAAATTACCCACAAGGATAATAAACCCCACAAAATCCGAAAGAGGTGGGATAAGTAAAACAATATTGGAAAGAGTCAACCAACAAATAAAAAACAAAATTAAACTAACGCAGTGGAAAGGTACGGTGGACGTAATCGAGCGGTTTGAAAAAATTGGTGGAAAAAATAAGGTCACCTTTTAACAATTTGACATTATAGATTACTACCCATCAATTTCGGAGAACCTATTCAGCCTCACCCTAGAGTTCGCGGAATTTTACTCGGACATCACAGAGGATGAAATCAGAATTATCCTGAACTGCAGGAAATCAGTTATAATCCACAACAACGAACAGTGGACTAAGAACTCAAAGGAGAACTTCGATTTATCAATGGGTGCACTTGACTCTGCAGAAGCTTCGGATCTAACCGGATTATTCTTACTGTACAACTTAACTGCACATAAGGAAATAGAAACGAGCAGGATAGGACTGTATAGGGACGACGGACTGATGGTAATTGATAAATCTACTGGAGGTAAGGTTGATAAAACCAAAAAATTAATCCATAGAGTCTTTAGATCCTTTGGCCTTAACGTAGAAATTAACCACAATATCAAGCAGGTAGACTTCCTACACATAACATTAGACCTAGTATCGAACACTTTCCAACCTTACATGAAAAACAACGCTAACCCAATATATATAAACCCCAACTCTAATCACCCACCATCCATTATTAAGCACATCCCATAATCAGTTGAACGTCGCATTAAGACACACTCTTCCAATAAAGAGATATTTGATAAGCACAAGGTAATTTATAATAGAATCCTTAATGAAAGCGGGTATAAATCATCAAAAATCCGTTTTGTGGAAAAATTCAAAAGTCCTAAAAGCAAAAATAGAAGCATGTAAATAATATGGTATAACCCTCCATTCAACCAATCAGTTAATTTCAAGCTGGGACATAAATTTCTTAAATTAGTAGAGAAGCACTTTCCCAAAAATAACCCTCTGAGCAAAATCTTCAATAAAAATACCATAAAATTAAGCTATAGCTGTTCCAATAATCTAGAAAAAATAATCAAAATGCATAACACTAAAATATTTTTAAAAATACACAGCAAAAATAAATCCAACACTAATACAAATCCGCCCCATGACAGCAACCTCTGTAACTGTAGAAACCCCAACCAATACCCATAAAATCTCTGATATATATGTGTTCGATTTCATCCTTAGAAAATCCTAAAGATGAAAAAATATATATTGGGAATACCATGAACGTATTTAAAAAGCGCTTTTACAATCACCTCTCATCCTTCAATAACAAAGAAAAACAAAACATGACATCTCTCTCCAAATACTTTTGGAAATTAAAAGATGAAAATAAAACACCTAACGTCAAATGGAAAATTCTCAAAAAAGCAAGAACAGCAAAATCTATAAAAGAACCATGCTTTCTTTGCCTTCGAGAAAAAATAGAGATCCTTAAACATATAAATAGTAACAAGCTCTTAAATCAGAGACACGAAACCACAGTAAACTGCAAGCACATTAGGGACCTAACCCTACAATCATGCTAAGAAATACTAAGAGGCTGATTAGATATTATTATAAAAGATAAAAAAGGCTAGAGAAAAAATCGATCCAATAAATCCTTAAAGGAAAGTCTAATACTCACAAAAACATCTAAATAAATAAAACGTAAAATTAAAGAAATAAAAAATCTCCCAAGCTATCACTAAAGCCTACACCAATAACCTTACTTAACACAATAACCTTACTTAAATACAAAAATATTCCGTACTGGAGAAATTAAAATTAAACAAATGGCTCCCAAACTCGAAAAAGAATCAAAATTCATATCTTCAAAATCAAGATTAAATATACTACTTCAGAATAATTATATCATACACAAAATAGACTGTAAGCCCACGTAAGATCTAACCCTACAGTCACACTAAAAAATACTGGAAATTTGAGTAGATATTTTTATTATAAAAGATAAAAAAATGCTATAGAAAAAATCGATCTAATGAATCCTTAAAATAAGATCTAATGCCCGCAAAAATATCTAAATAAATAAAATATATAAAAAAATTAAAAGAAATAAATAGAATTCCAAACGATAATTTATATAAAAAAGAATATCAAAAAATTTTTTTTTTAAATCCGATACCCTAAACTGAAAATTAAGATTAAACATACAACTTTATATAAAATCTGATAAAATGCTAATTTGCATTTACTTCCTAAAAAATACAAGTTTAGATTTCTTGAAGTAACTTCGCCTAAATACAATAATACTCCAAACTTGAATATAAAATAAAAAATATTTTTTAAAAAAAACCCTATAAAATAAAAAAATATTCCATACCGAAAAACTCAAAATTGGAAAGAAAAAACACCCCACCCCTATCACGTCTAAGAAACCCCAAAGTGAAAACCTAGCCACAGGATCAAAGCAAATACATGAATTAGGTCCGCTAACAAATGGCATCAATCAATTAAACGATAGCCAACTATAAAACTGACCACTCCACATACCGTTCTCTTAGAAATTCTAACCAAAAGATATACCCAACCGATAAAACGTACATTCCAACAGATAATACCATTAATCAACAATTCCACACTTAAACACCAGGTTTTTCAAAAGTCTAACGGTCAAAACGAATGACACATTCACTTAATTACCAATAACCCCAACCAACCCCCACGACAACAACGAACCAAATATAAACAGAGAATGAATCCAAACTCTTACTCTTTACTTCTCCTGATGATGTGTTTGAGTCCAAACACGGAAACAACCATATGATTGTAGAGAAGAGGACATATATAGAAAAAAAATTATGTACATGTTCTAAAACATAATATATATATATATATATATATATATATATATATATATATAGTTCTGTGCAAAAGTATTAGGAGAAAAAAGGCATCAAAATAAAGTTTAAAATCACCCCTGTCCTAACACTTTTGCACACTACCGGTAGTGTGCAAAAGTATTAGGACAGAGGTGATTTTCTTAAAAACGTCACTGAAATTCAAATACAGGGTGAAAAGCCAAGTAACTTGCTAATAAATATTGGTTATTTAAAAGTAGGTGTAAAAGAAATGTATTAAAAAGAAGTTATATTTCATTTTTCCTATTTTCTATCAAACAAGTTATTTTACAACTACTCTATTGAACATCTCTGGGATATTTTGGATCAAAAAATTGTTAAATCTAATGTTACTTCGTAAGACACACTTTAGGAACAAGTACAAGCTGCTTGGCAGGAGATACCATTAGATACATTGAAGAAGCTAGTGATGTCAATGCCTGACAGAAGTAGGCTGTGATCAAAGCAAAATGCTATTATACTAAATATTAAATTTATTTTGTAACAAGTATTTTTTTCTTGTTGAAGCATTTGTTGAGTAAATCAAAGAAAATGAATTTAATTGTTTATTTTCTATCAGTATGCCTCATAAAAGATAAAACAGTTCTTCTCCAAATACTTTTGAACTGTACTGTATATATTTATATATATATATAACCCCATCTCTGATCTCTACCATAATTTCTAAGCTTGACTCTTATAAGGCAAGCAGAGATGATAGGAAAACATGTGCCCCTGAGCTGGCGCCAAACTGTATAACTACTGCCTCACTGCTTCCTGCTTTCTTGTTTGTTGGAAATCCTCTTCTGTAGTTCTTGTTTTTAAGAACTCTGGGGAGCCCTGTGGCTCCTCTAATTATTGCCCTATTATCCTCTCACCTCTTTTTGGCAAAGTATTCGAAGCTATTACGTTGTCCCAAAAGTTCGTAAACACTTGCCAAAAATTGAAATCTTACTCGCAAAAACAACAAAAATTATTGCTCAAAATAAAAATCATCATTTTCCAAGACTTTCGGATCTGGTCAAAGTACCATTCAGCCGGCTTCGAATAAAAAAATTCTTGACACGCTTCCTCGACTTCATCAAACGAGTCGAATCGGCGGCCCTTCAGAAAGTGTTGCATTGAGCGGAAAAGGCCGTAATCTGATGGAGTACAGTTAGGACTGTATGCTGGATGTGGCAGAAACTCAACGACGTCCAGCTCTTCAAACTTGTCTTTGGTCTTCCTGGCGGTGTGTGGCTTGGCATTGTCCTGCTGCATTAAAGCGCGCTTTCGGTTGATTAGAGCCGGGTACTTTTGCTTCAACTTTTCGTAGACCCGCTCAAGTTGCTGACAGTAAATTTCGGCACTGATGGCACGATTATTCGGAACCAACTCAAAATGCACGATTCCTTCAAAGTTCTACCAAACACCCAACATGACTTTCTTGCCGAATAAATCATGTTTTCTAGCCGACGGTGTCTCTTGCCCTTTCTGAACCCATCGCTTGTCTCGATTGTGCTGGACCAGATAGACCCATTTCGCAAGTGTTTACGAACTTTTGGAACAACCTAATATTATCAGTACAGAATTAGTTAGTCATCTCACATTTCACAACCTTCTCTCTGAAAAACAGTATGGCTTCTGCTTCTCTACGGCTGATATGCTAACGATCATCAGTCAGTTAAGTGCCATACGCGAAACACGATTGGGCGATCATGTCTCGAAAGGGACATGACTGACTGGGCAGAAGATTATCCCGCAGTAGGTTGCCATTGCTTTCTGCGGTAGACTGGTTGCCGACCAAGGCTATAGAACCCAATCTGTCCTATTATTTAACCCATAATTGGAAGGAAGAGACGGATTAATACCTTTCCCAAGGGTATTTGCGCGTAAGTGAATGCAATGAATTCAACTGGAATTTGAACTCGGCTCCCCGATTTCTCGTTCCGAGCCGATATCCACTGCACCACAACGCACATCCTTCCGACCTAACGATCATCACTGAATATAAATACCAGTTTCTTGATAAGAACAGCGAAACTAGAGGTTTTGCTCTTATTACGTGTTAAGTGTAACAAAAGGAGAAAAATTGATTAACCAAAACTCAGAGTTAAATCACAGACGAATATTTAATTTACAAAAACATTAAATAAAAATATTTACAATATACAGTTTTTGCATTCAGATAGAAAACTGTTTACTACTGGCTGAGTGATGGATAAGTGTTACGAAGAGGAAGGAAGGTATCACATATCTTTACCCAGTTAAGGAATAATTATTAGTTTAGTCAATAAAGAGTCAAAAATAACTATTTATAGTTCCATGATGTTCTCTTTCAGGTTTTAGTTGGTCGGCAACTTTTCTTAAAGATCCTTTCGGCTGGATGCACAGATCCACGAATCAGGCCGGAGTTGATAATGTCAGCAAATCCTGTTAACAACCGACTACTCTTTTCCAAAAAACCTATTTTATAGAAGCTAACACCTAATCTGCATTTTTTAGAATCTTTTAGAATCCTCTCGATTGTACTCGAATTTTCTCGGACATTCTAGCATCTTCCAAATGTTCTATCTCTAATTTACGACTACTTCATGAATTAAAACTTTTTTGTAATAACAAATAGGATTCTTACTACAAAATTTTAGACATTATATATATATATATAAGTTGAATATATGAATTAAATATATATATATATATGTGCGTGTATATATATATATATATAAATACATCCTTGTAAAACTCTTGATATCTCTGAAGTATTAGTTTGGCTTGCTGACCTTCTGTGCAAGCTCCAAAGTTACCGTATTACTGGACGATTCTTTGATTTAATCCAATATTTTCTCTCAAATTGTGAAGGTAGTTTTGAAGGGGAAAACGAATGGGGGCACCTCTCGATCTTTATCGTAGGTTTTACGCTTTTTCTGATCTTCATCAATGATCTTCCTAATGTATTCAGTTCACAAATAAGTGTCTATGCGAATGACACCACCATTTACCCCCGTCTCAATAAAAAAAAACCTGCTAAGGCTGACAAAGTAAGCCTGACTGGTGCCCTAGAAAAGAACCTAGAATCTGTGATTGAATGGTGTAGAAAATGACTCGTAAATTTCAATGACTCCTCTTAATACTCTTCTTTAACCACCATGGAGAAACATTTTTGTCTAACTTTTATAAAAATATATACATAAAAATAGACTTTTATAGAAAAATATACATTTTTGAAGGAAAAAATAATTCTCAGTAAAACAGTTTTAATTACAAACCTAGAAGACATTTCAGTTTTCTAAAATAAAAAAGAATAAAAACAAAAGATTTTCATTAAAATCTGACTCAGTCAACCTTCTCACTATAACCGGACATAACATGTACAGGTGTAGAGGCTCATCCCTTGTTCCTTGTTCAGGATGTGTTTTCCGGCTTTCTCTTTTCCAATCTTTTCACTTTTCTTTTTTGCTTTTTCATTTTTTTATTTTTTCTCAATTGGAGTAGATAGACTAAACTATCGCCCGGTGCACACTCCACCCACGTCTATTGTACAGGTGTAGAGGCTCATCCCTTGTTCCCTGTTTAGGATGTGGTTTCCGGCTTTCTTTTTTCCAATCTTTTCACTCTTACGTAGCCCCCTGCACATCAGTGGCGTTACCGCCTTGCTTGGGGTGATATGTTTAAAAAAAAATCAGTAAACAATTAAAATGTGAGACTAACTTTCGCAAGGATATTTCCATCTAGCAACCAGTTGGCAGACAAAAATCAACAGGGTTGTAACTCAGTACATGACCGTCTCTTCAATCACCATAGGGTGCATATTGTACTGATATTTATTGAGCACGATATCCACACTGGAATCATCAGCCAATCAGAGTCTACAGAATAGACTTGCCTGAATAGCAGAGCGGAATCTCCCAGGTTGTTATACAAACCACCTACCAATTTGCTGGGATAAAAACCTGGTCAGATTAAACTACGGTTGATTACTGTCTGTTGCTTTTTACCAATTCTACAATCGGAATGGATGGCGCTAATCTCCTAGAGAGCAACGCACTTCGCCTCCTTGGCCTTACCCACTCAGATGATCTCGAACTGAATGACTACATCGAATCCAGAGCTGCATCTACTGTTAGGAAGGTTGTGTCACTGTGTCAGTCCAGAATGCTTTTCTCATCTGAATCCCTTTCGCATTTTTATAAATTTACCCGTCTATCACCCTCCTTCATATGAATTCCAAATTCTAGTTTACTCGACTCTGTTTCAATTTTTAATCGATAAAAATTATTTCGTTCATTTCCATTGTCTACTGATGACTCAGATTCAATGGGTACAACTTCTGCCCTAGATCAGATTTCTCCATCAGTAAACAAAAATGCGCCAGTTTAATTCCACTATTCAAATTTATTCCAATTTTTAATTAAAAAAAATAAACGCGCGCGTGTGTGTGTGTGGGGGTATTTGTGTGTGTGTCAGACTCTCTCTCTCTCTCTCTCTCTCTCTCTCTCTCTCTCTCTCTCTCTCTCTCTCAAATAGATACATCTATAAAAATCTACACATTCTTTCGAAAAAACTAATTACTAACATTCCCTGATAATGGCTAATGAGTCATTTAAGTGTCTCGCGTGATACACGCTTGGGCGATCATGTCTCGAAAGAGACATGACTGACTGGGCAGAAGATGTAGGCCGCTATTATTTTCTGCGATAATCAAGGCTATAGATCCGAATATGTCCTGTTATTTAAACGATAGCTGGAGGGAAGAGATGACTTAATTCCTTCCCCAAGGGTATTTGAGCGTAATATTTAAAGTGAATCTCTATTCTGATTAGTTAAATTGAACATACACATACATGTTTCTGTCTTTCCACTTCCATAAATAACAACCGTATTGTTTCTTCGGTTTAAATGAATATCATTTTCAGAGCAATCATTTAACATTACCTGATGACGAGGTCAGTCAGTCAGTTAAGTGCCATACGTGATACACGCTCGGGCGATCATGTCTCGAAAGAGACATGACTAACTAGGCAGAAGATTATCCTGCAATAGCTTGCCATTGCTTTCTGCGGTAGACTGGTTGCCGACCAAGGCTATAGAACCCAATCTGTCCTGCTATTTAACCCATAACTGGAAGGAAGAGACGGATTAATACCTTTCCCAAGGGTATTTGCGCGTAAGTGAATACAATGGATTCAACTGGAATTCGAACTCGGCTCCCCGGTTTCTCGTTCCGAGCCGAATTCTACTGTACCACAAAAAATCTCAAATCACAGAAATTTGTCGACGCATTTTAAACTGTATTAATTTTAAATAAAAAAAAAATCAATTATATATATATATATATATATATATATATATATATATATATATATATATTAAAACATGTACAAACATGTATAAAGTATAATTTATAATAAATATTCATTGCTCTGTTTTTATATTGACCACTGATTTAAATCAATGTTTTAAACGAGAGAGAGAGAGAGAGAGAGAGAGAGGAAAAAATATTACAAAGTTTTGAATTTAAGTTTTGAATTTAAAAATGTATTTTTGGACAGTATTTGGACAGTATTTGTTTATTTTTATTATACTATTTTATATTTCAGACCGCCCTCGGTCCTTCATCAGAAACAAGTGATTTTAAAATTTGAGGGCGGCCTGAAATATAAAATAGAATAATAAAAATAAAACAAATACTCTCTAAAAATACATTTTTAAATTCAAAACTTTTTATTATTCTTTCGTATATATATTAAGACAGTGTACGTGGATCATCACTATGTTATATATATATATATATGTGTGTGTGTGTGTGTGTGTGTGTGTGTGTGTGTGTGTTTCTTTAATCCGAAGTGGAAGAGTAGGAAGGTAAATTCCAAGAACCTGATCCTAATTAATATTAGGAAATTTTTAACATTAAAAGTTGATGCAGGCAGAGACCTCAATGTATTAAGAATACAGAGCCAATATAAATCCCTATTAGAGATCCTATGTCGAAATATACATCTGATACCTTTGAATTTTGAAAATTTTCTCTAATTCATATATATATATATATATATATATATATATATATGTATGTATGTATGCATGTTAGAACATGTACATAATTTTTTTAAGATATATATCCACTACAAATGGTACATTTATTTCGACATTGAAACTTCAATGTCTCATCGGGCGTTATGTATAGGAATGGAAAGCCTCTTTTCTTATATTTGGTCAGTTGTGTTTGAGGTGATGGTGGGGGTTAGTTATAGGGGAACAAGTCACGTGTATTGACCGTTGAAATTTTGAAGAAAGTGTTGTGGGGAGTTAAAATGGTTGATTAATTTGATTTCTAGACAGATTTAACATTAGCCGTTAGAATGTAAGTTTTTATTATCTTGCGACTAGACTATATCCTTTGGATTTCTTAGAAGAGCTAGTATATATATATATATATATATATATACGCACGTAAAAAAATCACAAGATCGCCAAAACCTACCGCGGTTTCACACAACGGCTCGTCAGGGCAAAGGCAAACCAAGGACTAATCAAATAAATAGACACCACCAAACAAAGACTAACAGACCAGCCTACCCGACGGGGGTCCCTAAAAAACATTTTTACAAAAAAAAAAAAAAAAAAATATATATATATATATATATATATATATATATATACTAGCAGTATAACCCGGTGTTGCTCGGGTGTAATGAAAGCTTTAAAACTAATCCATGGACCTGGAGCTCAGACTCTTTGGACGTTGGCACGAAAGACTAAAAAGCAATAGTTGTTTCCAGTTAAAGCGAAACCGTAGACTGAAAGAAAAATGAATAGATGTAAGTCAAATTTTGAAGTTTAGTGAGAATCGGATAAAAATTGTGGATTTGTATAAAGGACATACAGACAGATAAAGACACACACACAAACATCTTGCCTTTTATATATATATAATATATATATATATATATATATATATATATTATCGATTTTCTGCACTACTGTAAGAACTGCAACCTTAAAACTTCTGAATATCGTTTCTTATGTCTTTGTCTATGTGTGTATCAGTTTTATTAAAATCGGACCACTCCTTCTATAACCCGATTTTTTCGATTATCGATTTTCGATATTAATCGGAGGTACATCAACACAAAACCTAGCTAAGAACACTCGCAGACGCTTATAGTACAACTGTGTAAATTTTCAAGAAAATCGGTTCAGCCGTTTCGGAGTCTATAGGTAACGGACACACACACAGACACACACCAGACACACACACACAGACAAAGTTCCATTAATAAAATAATTTTATATATATATATATATATATATATATATATATATATATGTAAATGAATAAAAAACGAAGAAAATATTTGCAACGTTTAAAACATTGATTTAAATCAGTGGTCAATATAAAAACAGAGCAATGAATATTTATTATAAATTATGCTTTATACATGTTTGTACATGTTTTAATATATATATATATATA